>JAODVM010388398.1:28423-43030 GCA_025400095.1 Phenganax marumi
ATCTGTACCGTTTCAAAATTGGTTAAGTTAGAGGGGTCATGAGATCGTGGCGGAGTTCCGACCTCGGATAGTCTATAGTGTTAGTTTTATCTTATTGCGGATACATGAACATTCTGATGATTGTGTATTGTTCGAAACTATTGGGCAAACAACTGATGAACCCTGAATATGATTTGAAAACATTTGCAGGCAACTGTAAGATTTTCGTGAAAGACAAGAACAGTTTTATTTCATTTTGAAATGCTCGTTTTTCATCGTATATTCTAGCTACAGTACATAATTGATTACAGTTTTGAGCCTTTGTGACTGCTATAAATGCTGTTGTAGTCGTGGAGTATAACAACACGATTTTTCAGGACGTTTGGCTGCGGTAAGGTTGATGAATCTAAGCGTTGTAGTTTTACTCCCTTGGTAAATAAAGAATTGCAGCTTAATTACAAAACGTCAAAGGAGTGAGATGTACCAAAGGATTTCATATTACAATTAGTGGATCTTGTAATCTTAGAACAACCTAAGTTTCAATTTGTCGGCACTCTAATTTGAGTTCGCAAGCAACAGTAACACAATATTTTAATTCTTAATTCTAATGATATAGTAGAGAATCATTGAATAACATAACACTACCAATTACCAAATATTCGATTCTTCGTTCCGATTCTCAACGACTCGAGAGAAAATCTAATGTTGGTCAAAAATTTTTAGTAACTTGGTGTATAGCCCCTCTTGTAACTGCTGCTTCCTGTTTTTGATAGAAACTATCAGATGTTTTTTCTACGGAAAAACGATGGAGTTTACATGTGCTATTGGCACATTCATGAGAAATTGTGAAGAAATGCAGTACCTAAACATTATCATGAAAAACAAATGCTTGACTGTATAGTTCAAAAGAAGATATTTCGAAGAAAGATCCACTATTGCGAGTTGTTCTCACAAGAAATAAGATAAACAGTAATGATTGCACATAATACACATACCCAATTTTGAAATTATATTAGAACAAGACAAAGCATAAAACTCTGTAAACATTCACATGATCCTTTCAGTTTTGATATACACATGAAGCTATGAAACCGTGTAAACTAACGGCGTATACAGCATACCACTTTGTGTCTATAGCTGCATGAAGGTTTGATGAGAACGACAAGGGATAAACATAAAAACGTTAGTAACTTATGTTTGCAAATATTCGTAAACAATTCATATATGGCTGTACTTTCTGGATTGATTAATTTATTCTTTCTATCCATCCGTCTGTCTATTAGAATTTAAAATACTCGTGTACTCGACAGATATAAATGAAAAATTTGTCAGCGTTTCGCCGCGTGAAAACCCCGTCTCGGTCGGAATGAAATAGTCAACAAAAAGACCAAGTTTTTTGCTGAAGATCAAATTCCTTCCGTGTCAAACGATCGAAGCTGAGCCTTTCGGGACTAGGTTAACGGTCCGGACTTCTATACCTCGACTTTCTTGCTATCATCAACCACATATTACGACAAAGTCCAAAAGACTGACTGTAAATGATCATGTACAATATATCAAAATGCTGTGTGATAATTTATTGGCTACACATAACTGCACGGTTAGAACCTTTTTAAAACTTGATGACCCGCTTATACAACTACTCTTTTATAAACAATATCTGCACGGAAAGGCGTGTAAAAATTCTTTTCCTACATTGTGCAATGTATTGTACACATTAATTCTTTATCTTGGCTATATAGTTCGTACTCTTTCGCTTTGATTAAACGCTTGTAAACTCTGCTTATGGTTATTTTAAGCTCGCAATGTAAATGTACGTATATTTTGTCTCGAGTTTTGAAAACGCTTTACTGAATCACTCTTGTTTCTAATAGTCTCCATACGGAACAAAGGCGAAAGACTAAGGACTGTAAGATAAACTAAATAAGTTGAATATTTTACACCACCACAAGTCTACAGATTCAGTCTGAACATATTCTTATTAACACTTATGTTCTATACTACATCCCTTATACATCGTCGTTTTACGACCCTATACCTTATATACAACAAAAATACATTTAAAATTACTTAAACACTCACTATGTGATGAAACTAGCGAATTTTGTTGAATTTTACAGCAATTTACAGAATCATTCATCATCCTTTCGGCCTACCCGAAAACACACCCAAATACTAAAAATAAATATATTGCTTTGCAACGTGTCAACATTCAAGCACAGTAGTCGGTATGCTTGACAAAAAATTAAAAAATAAGCAGTTGTGTCGATACAGTGAAATATAAATGCATGTATCAGCCTTAAACGGACTAAAACTTTCTTGTTTTGTTTGCTCTTTGTTAATATCGGTAACTATGCATGCATATATGATAGAAATCACTGTTGATTCACTCAAATCAAAATTTCGATTCATATTCAAGCCTCTAAATTGCTCGTAGAAGCAAAATCTCCCAGTTTATATAAAAAACATTCCTTCCCAAATCGAAAGTGACGACTGAAAAGATATTACGGTGCATATATTTGAAGCATCTGACAAATGTACAGTGAATTGTGCTATAGCTTGAATGAAGGCATGGGCTTTCTATACGTTTTCATGTTTCATTACTCTATTACAGCTTAAAAGGTTATGAATTTCGATAGCAGACAACTTTTCTTTTGTGTGGGAGTGATTTGAAAGTTTGAGTTTACCGAGCATATTTTTCTAGCGCCAAGCGTAGGTATTTAAGGAAGAACACATGCGAGTAGTGCGTTCAACCCAAAGACAACACAAGATTGTTAATTCTATGAACAAAATCCTGTTTTAAAATACTTCTTTTCTTTTGTTCAACTGCATGCTGTTTACAAAAGTTGCTGTCAAACAGCCAAGACGACAACGCGTTGGAGTAGCTGAATTTCAAGCCCTGCTTATAGCTTCAATATTTCTGACATTCTCACTTACATTTATTTTCAAATGCCTCAAATATTCTCTCACGTAACTTTTCACAAGTATAGAGTTTTGGTTGTGAAAAAATGGCCGTCAAATAGTGCTTATAATAGCAGCTAGCCAGGATTGAAGTTGGGTTCAGGAATGAAGCAGTTTGAAATTCTCTGAAAGATTGTCCATGATATTTTTCGTTACAATATGAATCATACAGATATTCTTGTTTTGGAAAGCAATGTTTTTTTCAAAATTTATCTTACAGTTCAACAAATTTCATCAAAAACAAGACAATTTATAAGCTTTTAATTGTACATAAATATTGTTCTTGATGATATTATCCGTGAACATGCACAAAACATGCATGGTGAGTACGACGGAAACCTTTGAAGTTCGAGCTCGTCTTGAGAAAACTGCTGTTTTTCTTGTTACTGCTGCACGACTGTATAGGGTTGAACATGCACGCGAACTAATGATATATCCAGGTTAAATTATATTACTTTACTTTTTTGTACCTTTTTTTCGTTCTAAAGATGTTTAATTAATCCCGTAGATTATTGTTGGCTCAAATGTGCAGCTCACCATGAAGACCCAATATATATAGTTATAGTTATATATGTACAATATCTTATTTTTATTTTGGTGTAAGATATATTTCGGTTCTTTGTATTAACTTGTCTTGCCAAAGTCTTTAAGAATACGCCGTAAAGCTTGGTGAAAATTCACACAAAGCGATTCATGAATTAGTGTTGATTATTTTCCAAAGAGTAATAAACTGCACAGTAAAGGCAGCTATGCTGATAACTCAGGCATAATTGCCGTCCATAAGGCCAAAGATAAAAGTAATGCTTCTCCATGCATCATGCAAAATCTATCAGACTGAATATTAAGTGAGCTTTAGTTTGTACACCTTATAAGTATTTTGAACTATACTCTTACCTAAGTTAATAAGTCATACTGTTATATTATTCCTCTATAATTTTCCATGCACATTTTAGTCAGATCTATGTTTGTTTCACTGGAGAATTGTCTCTGCCAAATAGTCTCACCATCATGTGGAAATAGATTAAGTCCTATCCCTTTGCAAGTTGTTTTCCTGGGAATCTTTACAGGTTTAGTCAAATTCACTGTCGATGTTAAAAATACGTCTTCAACAAAATCTTTAAACTTTTGCTTACCATTGATGTCACTGATAGCTTGTTACTTGTAGATTTAATACCATGAAGATGTTGAAGCCTTTGTCGTTTCTGTTCCTTGAGCTTTTGATCGACTCGAGTGATTCTCGTTAGGTAAAGGAGACGTATTTGGCGAAGGGTAGTCATCATCTTCCGTTCTCGAATCATCGTCGCCTTCGCCATGTAGCTTCATATGTTTCCTCAAAGAACTTGGATGAGTGTAACTTTTGCCGCAACTGTTAATTCTACATGTGTAAGGTTTGTCTGAAGTGTGAACATGCGAATGCTTCTTGCGGTCACTAGAGTTCGCAAACCGTCGATCACAATTGGGGAAATCACAAACAAACGGTTTCTCTCCGGTATGAGTACGTTTATGAATCTTCAGATTCTCGGATCTCGCGAAGTACTTACCACATCCGCGGAATGGACAAGCAAATGGTTTCTCTCCGGTGTGGACTCTGATATGATTCACAAGCTTGTACTTGGCTTTAAAGGGAAGACCATTGCGGGAACAGTTTTTCCAATGACAGACGTGAAGGGAAGAATCATTTTGACTCACATGATCGTCATTGATGTGACGTACAATCTCATGCATCATTGTAAACTGCTTTCCACAGGGCTTACATTTAGGAAAGTACTGTGGATCGATCCATTCGCAAGTGAGAATTTGATGTTGAGGTAATCTGGGTGGATAGAGGAATTGTGCGGCTTGGTGGGGATAGTTTGGATCGAATCCTGGATAGTAATACATGCCTTTGTCGGTGTGATTTGGAAAACCAGGGTAATGCGTTCTCACCACGTCTGGCTCTGCGCTGTAAATATTACTACTACCCGGCTTGATCTCACTTTTACCAGGATAAACTAAGGAGCTGCATGCACTGCCATGGATGTTGTTCTGGCTAGTAGGGGGGAAAAGACTCGAACATGTTGGTTGAAACATTGGGTTGTGTGGTGTTTTGTAGATGGATGGCATAAACTCATGGTTCACTGTTGCATGTTGTTCATAGCTTCGCTCGTATGGCCCAGTTCGATGATGATTCTGCGTGGACCAAGGTGGGGAAAAGACATACGGTTGAGCTGTGAAGCTTGAGCGGCTCTCGTTTTCTGTGCTAAGTCTCGTACTTGATAGGTGAGGATATATTGGCACGCTTGACTCGATATGGTTGTACGGATCTTTACTGATATTGTTCATTTCACCCAAATGTGGAAATCCTGCGCTTTGATTTGCAATGCTGCGCTGATATGAGTCCATGTTGTGTTTAACTTCCTTTGAAGTCTTCAAAAGACGGCTGTGCGAACTCCGGGACTCACTGCAGTCGCGCGCGTTTTCCACTATCTGTCAAAACAGACTTGGGTTACGACTGTAAAACTCGCGAGCCATATGGGTCCGTGTGATTGATTGGTCGCCGTCAAAATGCTCAGCAATTCAATTCAGCTGGATCACTCAACACCAGGAGATTAGGAAAGTACCGCTCTTGATTCAAACACGACGGAGAAGAAGCTAGCGAGGGCTCGAGCGAGCGTGTTTTGTATGGCGTCCAGTTGGTCTCCGAGTTATCCGTAGGAGTATACGGTGTTGATTGTGTGAAACAAATGATTATGAATCAGCACGAGATGTTTCTTGTTGAACATTGCAAATGAAAAGCAATTTATAACCCAAGTTACTGGGACTCATACAGATTTTTCATTAGTTCAAAAACAAAGACCGCACTTGGGGGTAGCTTGCCTACAAATACACTCTTGCTTTGAAAGTACGGCTTCGAATTTTCTACCGAAATTTGTGCGAAAAAAACGTTTGGCCATTAGCCGTGACAGGAATATTTCTACGCCAAGCCACACGAGAGCTTTCCGGCTTAAGACTTGGGAAATATGACATCATAGCGGGACGTACTCCCGAGATATCTTGATAAATAATCAATTAGATTTCTCAAATTGCACTTCAACGATAAATTTTTACAAAACTTACCGTTAGAAAAGTGATGTACTGCAGAACAGATAGTTGTTTAAAGGGATAAGAGGTCAATTTGCCGAGGCGTTCAAATCTCAATTGGATTGCCACTCCCATCAAGATGTTATCATTTTGAGTTAAAACTTTGAGCGCATCAATAATCCATATTTCCCGCCGTTCATAACCCTATCGCTGACACAGAAACGTTAAGCTAAAGTTGACTTGGAGTCTGCACAATGCCAAACAGCTAACATGTTCAAAGCCCGGAGAGAAGTCATGCAACAAGAGAGAATTTTATAGCTTGATTTCAATGCAGGGGGCTTTAACTATTGTATAAATAAAATTAATCTCCTTTGCCGTGCGGATAGAATTTTAATTTGTGGGGCCTCCTACTATTTAGCAGGCGGTGTTGAAAGTATTTTGATGTTTTGAACGCAGTGAACACGAACATTCTCGAGCAACACTGGAACATTTTAGTTGGTTCAGGTTTACAAGAAATAAGCATTGGCTTGCTGTGATTATTTTGAATATACTTGCTATGCATGGGATGCAGTATATCGTTAATGTGCAGCAGTGTTCACAGCTGTAGCTTACATGAATTCACAATGATTATAATAAAAAACATTTTACTTTTCTTCAGGGACGTTTGTTTTCAGCTAAAGACAGCATTTTAACCAAGCACTCTCTCGACGAACAATTGATTTTGATCGATGTTTGACTGTACGTGTAGCAAGGTAGGTGTTTTTATTTATGTGTACACATGCCGTGATACAGTTACAATGCAAAGCGGGGCCGGGAAATATGCTAGTTTGCTGAACTAAACTAATTGACTAATTGCAACTTTTTCTTTCGCCGACGAAGCAATATCGGAGTTACTGCAAGCTTGCGTAAAAATATACCCTGGCTCGCTCAATTTACGGTTTGCCGCTGCATAATAATACCGCGATCTAGGGGAGCTATATCCAGCGTTTTGAATCAATGGTTTATTTACAACGAGAGTATAAGAATAATCTTTACTGCGTTGTTTAGAAGCTACTATTAATCTTTATTCGTATATGTTTTTATCGCTGTAGTTCGAACCACGAAGCTCTTTTGGTAGCACAACTGCAACATCTCTTAATACAACATAAGCACACGAAAAACATGATTAGCATCTACGTAAAGGTAGGCAAGGGGTCTTCTAGACACCGGAAAGCAAATACCGAAGAGTTATTATCAACGCTGACTAAAATTAAAAATATACAAAATGTGAACAATACAAACTGATTAAACTGTTGTTGAAAAACGAAAATGTGTTTCATGAAGTATTGGAAAGATACATTGCTGCGATTGCCAGAGAAATCGTTCGTTATAGTAAAATTACACTGCAATTCAGAAAACCGCTTAGTCTAAACTATTTGTTTTATTTGCTTGATTCAACCAGAATGCACATTTCGAGAATAAAACATTCCGGTAGCATTTAATGATAAGATTGGATGTGAGTTGATTGAATACATGCACCTATTTGCTTTTAATCATTGTGGATCCAAAAAAGATGCATGCTGTATAGCTACAATACTTTGTCTATACTAGAGTCCAATGTTATATTTACTTATTGTATTGTACAAAAGGAAAGATATGCCGTCATTGATCACGTCATGCTTGTACGAAAGACTGATCTGAAGAATCTAACTGTCGTCTAATTGACGAGATACTGTGTGAGATATATTGCATGGATAAATATGATCATGGTGTATTTCGCCTTGTTATATTTTATAGGGTTTAACACACAAACAGTTTACTACTATTAAACAAGAATATACAGCAATTTTTACACAAGGCAAAATATTTTTTCCCAATCCTGCATGATTATTGCTTTTATAGCTAAATTTCTCAATCCGAATCAAACATCGTTTTCACTTGAATGTAAAATTTTTGTCCAATATTGCGTTCGAAGCTTCTTCTGCATTGAAACTGAGATTCTATTTTAGTAACTATAGAAGAAATTGTGGCAGACCTCAAAAGCCAAGCATCGCACTCAACAATGACGTTCGTACACGCATATAATGAAAAGATTTGCAATGAATATTTTACGAGAATTAGTGAAGGAGTGGCAAATTGCAGCTACTACATGGTTACTATAAAGGGACTTAATTTTGTGTTTTTTTGTGGATGATTAGTCTATTTTTATACTGGCAATTTAAAGTTTCTATATCCGCAGGCCTATATATTTCGGTTAAGTGTGAGTTTGTTGTATCCATGCATGAAGCATGGACTAACCGGTAATGTTTTGATCTGTAATTATTCGTCATAGACTATATTAAACATATTGCCTTGAGCAATCGTCCTCATGAGATCTAGAATAGCTACGGAAGCAATCGCTTATTGACGGATTAGAAAGGAAGGATTATGATTAGACCACTTGTAAGCTTTATGAATCACTGGACGTTGTGTTGTGCCAAATCACACTTCAAGAACTATAAGGCTTCGTTTACACAAAACCTGTACCGTCGAATCACGACACCGAATTCAATCACTTTTCGGCCGAGTTTACTATTGAAACTTCTTATATTAAAAGTATTTGTTCACCACTACAGAATTTTAAACTCTAAACTTCTCTTGGAAGGGGTAAATTCAATGTCGTACTGCGCTGAACAGGTCTAGTGTAAACTTGTTGACTGAGTTGTTGACTAGATAGAAAACGACAGGACAGCCCAAATGAGATGTACTATCTTGATATACTTCTGAAGGAAATGTTTGTGAAATAACTATGTTATCCGGCGTGGTTGATACATAAAAATATTCTTCCCCCATGCAGGATTGCCGGCAACATTTCCAGATTAACAAGGCAACAGAAAGTCAACATCGTCACTCACCATGGCAAGCGTCGCCAAGAACTTGACTCATGTAACTCATGTCGTGTGCAGCGTTTTCAGAAATTTTACACTTGCACGGGAGAGGTGACACACTTTTAATTACGTTTAGTGTTGACAGGACACTTAGGTTTTAAACAATTCACACTTAATACGGATTTACTATTTATTATGCGTCTAAGCATCCCTTCCATTAAACCGCCGCACATAACATTTCAAAGAATTTTAAAATAACAGACATAACATAGCTTGTTTGAAAAACTTTCAACTGTATTTTAAGTTTACTTTCATTCATTTCAATCTTTTGTTTGAGTTATGCCTGCGCTGACAACACTTAACTGGGTATGGTTGAAGAATTCGCTGTGTGTCCTAATGTCACAAATATATAGTATTGATGAATGCATTTGAGCAACAGCAAAAGAATCCTTGAAGCAAATATGAATGACTTCTTGAATGCAAACTCCACCAATTCTATGTACAGCTTCCTTGAAGTATGGCATTGCATGTGATAAGTCGTCAGGAATATGCATCAAACATGGTAGATGCGGGCATTCTAAGTCTGTTAATGAATGCGAGGAAAGTACTTCTGTGCTTTTTAAGAGCTGTCGTGTCTTCGTTGCAGAAACTGAAGAGTATTGTCTCTTCTACCGTTTACATGCAGCAGCATTTTCTATGTCCGATTTTATAGCAACATTGTTTATACCGCGCCGGAATGTTGTACAAGCAGTGTTTGTGTGCTCAGTCATGTTAGAGAATCCTCTGTCCTAAAAACTGCTGTTTCAACTTTAGACATGGAAAGATAGACCCGAATAAACCTCAGTGTCCATGTTCGTTAAAGGCGCAGCTCATAGCTATATAGTTTTCCACAATTGATCTTTAAGCTTTAGTATAAAATAATGAAGTTATAGCATTATTCAAAAAATTTTAGTGGTAAATATTGTACAAACAAGCCAATATATATTATTGTGTTTGGTTCAATAACTACACGTCATGTCTTCAGCAACTTAAGCGTTCATAGTGTTACTGATTTGATGGTGTTTGTGATCAACCCATGCAAGAGTTTGAGTCAAAGGAATCACAGAAGAGAATCCCATAAAATGAGCAACGTGGTGAGACAATAGTAAATCATTCAACTGTTTTGGTTTTAGAAACTATATGGTCAATGACATTTAGTTATTATTAGGATTTCCCAGTCGCTCCCTGATTCGTACTCCTGTTTAAGCCAACCATAGATAACTTGTCAAATACTTTAATTCTTTGTTTAAATTCTATTCAGAAACGAAAAACGTTTTGGCTGTTTTTACTGAGTCCGTCTTGTGGGAAAGTTTTGGAAAATACCGACAGTACCACAGAGAGCCGAATTCCATGAATTATTACAGGTCAACAAAGCGCCCCATACGGCAGCGCTTATTCAAACGAAGATGCTTATTCGTTGGGTAGTACATCTTCAAGGAGATTCTGTTATTCGAGTGAAGGCCTCTGAGTCTAGGCACTCATTCGAAGGTAGGTGCTCCCTTAGGGAGTCGTTTAATCGAGGAAGTAACTACGAGTAATCAAAGAGACTGTTTCCG
Source organism: Phenganax marumi (assembly GCA_025400095.1). NCBI lineage: Eukaryota > Metazoa > Cnidaria > Anthozoa > Malacalcyonacea > Clavulariidae > Phenganax > Phenganax marumi. The sequence continues at coordinate 38,865 of JAODVM010388398.1, forward strand.
CAAGACCTGTGGTGGTTAACTGTTGTTCTGTTGCAGGGGAAACAGCGGGTTTGGCTGAATGGCAAAGGGATAAGATGGCACTAACAGAACGATATCATAGCGTATCGACAACAAAAGAATGATTGACTACATCAGTTGTAATATCAATAGGCACCTACATAAGACTGCAATCAACAATATTCACACCTATAGACTTTGGACCATTGTATAGCTCCAGTCTAAAAACATCGATGTCAAATTAATTCAAGATCAAAGTGATATGCGCAGCAATTAATTACAATTATCTGCGCGATGCCTATTTCATCCAAAGCACTGTAAAAATAGGAAATGTGCGTGTGTAGCCAAAACAGTTTATAAACCCAAATAAAGTATGTAAGTGAAATACCGCAGAATTCAGAAGTTAGCATCTCCTCGGAAGTAACGTTAAATTTATGATTTTTCTAAAACTTTCTGAGAGTAGGAGCAACCCCTACTGGAAATAACGGCCTTCCAACAGTTCCGTCCCTTTTTGTGGAATGTGTTGCATATTTGTATTGCTACAGCATAAGTGATGTTCATACTCAAATTTGAAGTATTTTATCTTGCTAGTTATAGTTTTATCAGTCCAAAAGAAACGGCTCCCCGAAATCAAAGCTGCTCAAGGCCTCCTAAATCAGGAAGTAAATGGGCCGCTACTTAATTTCGGAAATCCAAAGTACTGTAATTAGTACATTCTATTTTTGATTTCAAAGTGGGAATGCTAGGCTTCTCTCCACCTGGAAGTTGCCAAAAAAACAACAGGTACACGGCGAGGTATCTTGGAATAGAAATAATACAAAGGAGCTGAATACTGTTTCAGAAACCTTATAAAATTAAAGAGCATGGAAGAAGTAGCTATGTCCACTGCAATCAAAACTTCTTCTCGACGTGAAAGTACACTCACCGATCCAATCACTCATAAAACATAGTTTACAGACTGTTCTTTATTTGCAGATTTATATTATCACTTGACATCAAATAGTTGGATTGGTTTTTGCACAAGTGTACAAGAACACTTGGACAATGCGATAAAATTTTAATGCATGATCGAGAATAATCGAGTGTAAAAATGTTGGGTCGTTAATTTTCTCGCTCAAAAACGACATAGCACAGCAGTGTTTGATCTTTACACATATAACCAGCATGCAAACACAATGGAAATAAATTCGTTGTCAAGCTGAGTATGTTAACTTTGGTATTTTGAAAATATTTGAAAAATGTGATCATTGAGGATACCGGTAATGGATTTGCAAAAATCAACAGAGAAAAAACATATATCACAATCCTAAACATATTTCACCCCAATATTAAGATATAACTGCAAGTGACACAATATTATCATAATTCTGAGGATGATTCTGTAACAAAGGTTACCGACTCTTCACTGTGCGTTCCCCGAGACAAGCCTTTATTATAGTATTCATTTTCTACAAAACTATTTCGTGACAGTCGTGATCACTTAATATGATGACATGGATAGAGTTTGCTAACGATTCCCGGTTGACACGACAGCAGACCAGCTCGCGCGAGTTAAGTTGAGTTAAGGGCAGCATTATTTGGTTCACCGTAGAGCTTTTTCAATGCAATTTTACATATTGATTGGAAATGAAGTTGAATTCGGTATAATTAATGGTGACGTTGAGCAACAGATAGCCAGAACGATTTAGTGTCTGAAACAGTTACGAGAAATGCAACAACTGTCAGCTCTCTGTCATCCTAAATTCTTAAAAAAAATTCAATTTAACTAACTGTGAATACTCTTTGTCACATCTGTAATGCATTATAGATCTCATGTAGAGAAGCAAGCATGAATTCAAAACTCTCACGCAAAGAGAGGAAATGCCAAGTGAATGGACCGGAGATTAATCACGCTGCCAAAACGTGATTGTTTACGAAGCTCTGGAAAGGAAAATTTTACATGATTCCACTTAACTTAAAAAAACTTTAACTGCAGGATACAAACGGACAGCCAAATTTGTCTTGGCTTGTGTGAGCTGACTGCAATTTAACAAAACGAAAACATATAAAAAGTGTTCAGGTCCTCTCCCATGCAATCCAGATAATCAACAGGTCGGAGAGGGAACTTTATTTGAGAGGGATCAAAGGTTATCCAGATGAATTTAATTTTATGACTTTGTGACGAAATTGAAAAGGCTCAAATAAAATAACCAATTATTGCATTTAGATTATTAGTGTATTTGTATAATAATTATGTCAGTGAATGTAGAAATGAAATAAGATTCTCGATTTTCGCTCATGCTGCGACAACAATGTTGTTCATTTTGTGAAACAACATTTTGACTTAAGGGACACCCACAGATACCAGCAATTTTTGCTGACTGGTTTATCCTGGTTAAAGATTGATGACTGAATAGTATTATTATTTCTTTTTACGTAATGGATGTGTAATAGCACACTGCAATGATCGATTCTAGCACAAACAATTAAAGATGCTTGAGGAATTTGTAGTGCCCATGCCAAGGCTAGGGATTGTTTATCAATATTTATGTTTAAGTCATTTGACGTATCTATATCAAGGTCAGGGGTTGTACATATCTATGCTATATCTTTTTATGCATGCAACTGAAAAGGCGTTTGTTTTGCCTTGAAAGTTTTAATCTGTCGGTCATTTCCACAAGTTTAATGTAAATCGCTTAATGTAAATCGAAGAAGATAGAGTTTTTGCATGAAAACGCATATACTACATTTATGTTCAAATGCCTAACATATTACAGCAATCATTGACCTTGATACAAGATTTTCCTGTTTATGCAGCTGAATTTAGAATGTTCGGCAGGCAGGATGAATGCGTTTCAAGTTAACACAAAAACACTGTAGCTCACTACAAAAAATAAGCTATAGAAAAGCTGGAGATTATAGCATTTATGGTATCATACTGCCAGGATAAAGGGATTGAATTGCATATACTTCTAACAATTTCGTTAACATCGAGTTTCTATGAAACTAAACGGTCGACAGTCACGCACAGTAAAACATTTTGTTTCGATCTACATAACTCTGTCACAATATGACAGTTTGACTGATCATTCAGCAGATCACTCGATAACAAGAAATGAAATCTATCTGCAGCAGAACCCTGCTCACATTAATTACGTCACTTACGCATATGAGATCAGCGGCGACGACAATCACAGGGCACTGGCTCAGTTTTTCTTTTCACACCTTTTTACTTGAGCTTTTCAAATTAAAGGTAGAGCAAGTAATGTGTTTATTTTAAAACTTGAAATAATATGGAAGAGTACTTCCTACAAGGTGAGGACATCACTGAAGAACATTTTGATCTAGCAGACTGGAAAGTTTCAACAACGACAGATTTTGATCTACGATGTCCTGAATTGAATTTCACAACTGAAGATTTGCCCACTGAGATGACTTCGAAAAGTAATTTTAAAGCTGGGAAAATAATTGATTCTTCAGAAAGTTGGTTGTCCGTTTTAAACACGAAAGAATCTTGGTCGAGAATTAAATCATCACAAGAAAAGTACTTAAACGAACAGGTTGTACCTGGTCAAGAAAGTATTGAAAACACGAGTGTGCCAATTCAAGATATGCAAGTTTCAAAACAACCCTTTACTGAATTAGATATTTCAACAGATGTTAGCATGGAGTGTTTACCAGAAGATGAGGTAAAAGATTCGAGAAATTCAATGTATAATTTTAAGGACAATGAACCGGTCAAGCTCGAACAAGAAAGCTTTGATTTACCACCTGCAGAAAACTTGTTCTTGTTTGATCATAAGAAAAATGCTAAAAAAGTAACTAGAAAAACTGAGGATGGACACCAAAGTACTTTGAAGGAAGGAAAAATAGCGTCGGGTTTCATAAACGCTGACATTGTTGAACGTTTAGTCAGCTCTGCAGCACTCGCCAATGAAGCATGTCAGACTGAAAAACAAAATGGCGACAGCTCAAGGAGAGAATCAGAGGAACCTGCCAATAGAAAGATTGACATCAAACACGAACATCAAACTAAAAAACTAAGCTGTAAAGAAAAGTTGACAGACGTTTGTAAAATTCGTAAAAAGATTCTGAAATTATTGAAAATGACAACACTGCCGAAATGTATGGTGGTGGATTACGCTTTTGACAACAGCAAGCTTCCTGGTTTCGCTGACACATTTTGTCCT
>JAODVM010388399.1:9363-27268 GCA_025400095.1 Phenganax marumi
GCCTTGGAGTTAGCAAACACTTCACGCAAACCTCTGATTATAATTGCTGAAGATATTGAGGGAGAAGCACTAAGCACTTTGGTCATAAATAGGTGAGAAAAAGTCCCTGCTTTGATTTCATGTAAGTTCTTATCGATGTGATTATTTCCATAGGTAAGAGCAATGGACATCAGGATGCGAAAGATTGCAGATTTCAATTCCAGGTTCAATTTCATTGACCAAAGACATTTGCATAATTTCACTAGGTTAAAAATTGGTCTACAAGTTGCTGCAGTAAAGGCTCCAGGATTTGGTGATAACCGAAAAAACATGCTTCAGGACATGGCAATTGCTACTGGGGGAATGGTGTGTATAGTAAAGCTTACCAATTTTATCACATCTCTTAATTGTAATAGTTTTCAGCATAATTTGGGTTTCTTTATCCAATTTGCTGCTGCGAAGGAGAGGGAACCATCTCTACAGAGGTTGCATGTGCTTTGTCTTCTGTTAATGTAGCACACTAGTAAAACTGTTTTCCTTCCTCTCGCTAGTTGGTCACTTATCTACCATAAAAATGTTTCCTAGGTGTTTGGTGACGACGCTTTGGACACAAAAATTGAAGACATAAAACTTCAAGATTTCGGTGAGGTTGGCGAGATCTCGATAACTAAAGACGATTGTCTCTTGCTGAAAGGCAAAGGCCACCAAGATGATATCGAGGCAAGATGCCAACAGATCCGCGATGAAGTTGAAGATACGACTTCGGAGTATGAGAAAGAAAAATTAAACGAACGATTAGCAAAACTGTCAGATGGTGTTGCTATTTTGAAGGTGTGTTCAGCCAGTATATGTTACAAGGGGCTGTGTACAGCAAAGAGAGTAGGTGGGCCAATGAATCGCGCAATAAAGCAGAAAATTTTGCAAACTTCTGCATGTTGAAGGGAGAGCAATTTCGGAATAATGAAGGATGAAGCTATTAGCTATTGGTAATAATAGCATCAGATCCAATCACTGGACCATCTTTTTGAAATTTAAATAAAACTTGTGCCTAGCAATGGCGCTTTTATCACTGTTCAAGTATTTCAAGTTTGCCGATGTCGCGGAAAATATTTTACTGACTAAGTTACAAAAGTTCCGAAACTTCGACTTTTGCTATCATTTCAGGTGGGAGGCTCCAGTGAGGTGGAAGTTAACGAGAAGAAAGATCGAGTGACCGATGCTCTGAACGCAACTCGGGCTGCCGTGGAAGAAGGAATAGTCCCAGGGGGTGGGGTTGCCCTTTTGAGATGTATCAAACAGCTGGATGGTATAGAGACTAAAAATGAAGATCAGAAAATTGGTGTGGGGATTGTGACGAGAGCTATGCGCATGCCTTGTCAGATTATTGCTGAAAATGCCGGAGTCGAGTCAACGTTGGTCGTTGAGAAGGTACTTGTCTAATACGCACACTATTTTGAAATGTTAGTAATGCGAATTTTAGTGCGCCCTGTCTTTTGACTTTAGCCGACGTTCCCAAAGCCAACTTTTTCGCTACCTTGTAACAAACGGTTTGAGCGTAATATAAAGCCCTGTTTCGGGTTGTTTGGTGAGATGCATATACAAACAGTTAAGTAAATGAAACAAGATAATTTTATACTATCTGAAATTTATTAATGTTTTTGTTGTTAGGTCTTAACTCTCGATCATGACATGGGTTATGACGCAGCGAATGACGCATACGTAGATATGATGCAAACTGGCATCATAGATCCAACGAAAGTTGTTCGTACCGCTATAACTGATGCCGCTGGAGTCGCATCCTTGCTTACTACCGCTGAGGTCACTATTGTTGAAGCTCCCAAAGAAGAGTCTCCTATGCCGACGCCAGGGGGCATGGGAGGCATGGGCGGAATGGGTGGAATGGGAGGAATGATGTGAAGGCAATAACTTGGATTAAAATCTTGGCTTTTAGAAATATCGTCTTAAACTTAACAATGGTCTGTACGCTCCAATTAAGCTTACTTCAGTTGCTGCACAAGTAAATCTATTTTTGTGAATCGCCCAAGAAGACACTGTCCGTCAAGAGCATAATTAAAGAAACGATATTGGTTTCTAAAACAGTTGTAATTTCACTTGATGTCCCAGGGTTTTTTTGACACAGTTTAATCAAGGTAAGTATATGTTGAATGGCTTACACTAGTTTTTGCCCGTACCTAGTGGGTGTTCAAGTGTTTCCTGCTACTTTGTGCCTAGTCCTGGTGGTCTCAACCAGTGGTCTCAACTTATTTGGGGGGGGAGGTGTGCGCAGGCGCATGTAAGTACTATTAGGAAAAACAATACTTCATGTCACCGTGGAAGTTTTGCGGCAAAAGACAGGGCAAGATGATGAGACTCGGCGTTGCGAAGGTACTTAATTAAAAAGGTTGAAATATTTTTTTGTTTACAAAATCTTGAGCTTTGACTACATTTATACTTTAGGGTTTCACTAGACAAGTGTTTACAGCTGTAAGTCGCAGTACGCGTCAGGAATCTGTAGCAACTAGATGTGCGAGCGCTTGGAATGGAAATGAAGTTTTGGAAAATGACGACCCCGAAATGTATGCTCTTATTCGTCAAGAAAAAGAAAGACAGAGGAACGGTTTGGAACTCATTGCTTCTGAGGTATGTTTAAAATAAAGTTTAATGTTTGAGCTTCCTTTTTGCAAATTATGTAACCTTGGTTTCATTACTAACCGTATTAAGTACCTGAGTTAGAAATTCCCTTGACAATTTAAATATTAATGTTAGAAAAAACAATTAAAAGAAACTGTGTTTGAGCGCAATATGTTGCTCTATAGGTTGTTATTTCATAACGTTTTATTATATTTTAGAATTTTTGCAGCAGAGCTGCTTTAGAGGCTTTAGGTTCTTGTCTGAATAACAAATATTCAGAAGGATATCCTGGTCAAAGGTATTTAATTATTGATGTGGGGGTGTACTGGGGAATATTGTCAATCAAACTGCACTACTGACACTTTGTTTTTGAGCATGATAAACAGTACCAAATAAGTGGGGTTTTTCGTTGGTACATTCATAGGTACAGTATCATGATGATTGGGACATGACACAGCTTAGTTTCTCATGGCATAGTAATTAAACTTGCATATTTAGGTATTATGGTGGGAATGTGTATATTGATAAGATTGAACAACTGGTGCAAGAGCGAGCTCTCAAGGCTTTTCGTCTAGATCCTGAGAAATGGGGAGTGAATGTGCAACCGTATTCTGGTACATACTACCAATTAAACTGAGAGTAACTAGGAAATCTTGTGTTATGATTGACATCCACACATCATGTGACTGAGAAGTCATACACATCTTGCATTATTTACTTTGACAAAAGTTAGGTACGACACACATAATAAATTTTAACTGCAGATATTTTAAAACATTTGCGTACGTTTCAGGTTCTCCTGCCAATTTTGCAATCTACACTGGTTTACTTAACCCTCATGATCGCATCATGGGACAAGATCTTCCACATGGTGGACAGTACGTTGTTCAGTGGAAATACTTTAGCCAAAAGTCATCTGGCATGAGACAGAGTAAAATAAATATGTCAAACTTGTTGAGATGTAGTGCCCTTTAATGGTGTAAGATTCAAAGGTCTTCCTTTGATGAGCAAAGTCATCTGATGTTGACTAGAGTAAAAAATAATTGGACAGTGAAATATCAGTTGATATTAGTTACCCAAATAGCAAAATAGGCACATTGGGACACATTGGGACACATTGCTACTCAATGGATTTAAGAACGGACTTCATGATACTGAGGTTAGGAAAACTATGTTTGGAAAATTTCTATTTTGGCAGCTTAACTCATGGTTTTATGACTGACAAGAAAAGAATATCTGCTACATCTATATATTTTGAATCAATGCCTTATCGTTTAAATGTAAGTAGGTATTATTTCTAAAGCTGGTAACTTTTGTCTATTGCAATATTATAACATATACAGTATCACATTTATTGAGAGTGGACATCAAGTGATTTTCAAGTGTTCATTGTTGTAGGTGGAAACTGGTTACATTGACTATAATAAACTTGAAGAGACTGCCAAATTGTTTCGCCCAAAGATTATTATTGCTGGAGCAAGTGCTTATTCTAGACTCATTGATTACAAGAGAATGAGAGAGGTTCACAGTTGGATAATATGCATTTAATATTTCATATATGAACACTAGACTGAATATGTCTTATGTGTATTGTAGATCTGTGATCAAATGGGTGCTGTTTTGATGTCGGACATTGCGCACATCAGTGGGTTGATTGCAGCTGAGGTGAGATCTATATTTCCTATTTGCATGACTTGCTGGTAAATGTGTGGACACAAAAGGAATACATGGAACATACAGGAACAAACAGGGATATCAAATGCTCTAATTAGCAATGCCATGATGTCAAAATGTCAAGCGCTGAAATTTCGCGTAAACGAGACTTTTCATTCTTGTTTTCAGTAAAGGCCCATTTACACGGACGATTTTTGCTGCGACTTTTCTCCCTTTGAACGATGTGATAAAGTGGATGACAATTGAATCTACTTGGTCTAACAAATTTGCATCTGCACTCACCAGTCGACCCACTCGATCACATACGCTAAAAGGAGAAGGATCGTAAGCAAAAATCGGCCGCGAAAACGGATTTTTGAACTTCTTTCAAACTATTAAATCTCTAGGTGATTCCCAGTCCTTTTGAATACTCGCACATTGTCTCTTCCACAACTCACAAGACATTACGTGGCGCAAGGTTTGTCTTTTAATGATTCATGTGTTGGTTGGTCCAACGCGTTTTACGAGACTGCACATACATTTACGTCTAGCGCCTCTACTTGGCTGTACAAGTAATTTACTTTCTAGAGCTGGGATTATTTTCTATCGTGTTGGAGAGAAAAGCACAAACAAAAAAACTGGGAAAAGTATCTTTTTTATTTGAAAGCACTGATTGTAAAATGGAAATTTTCTTGCGGAGGAGACTAGTTTTTTCATGATATTTCCTTAATCCAAACTCAAGAGATCATGTATAACTTCAAGGAAAAGATAGATTTCGCAGTTTTCCCGTCATTGCAAGGTGGCCCTCATAACCATGCTATCGCCGGTGTCGGAGTTGCATTAAAACAGGTGGGGAGCAATAAACCTTGTGATCATGAAGTATCTGGCGTTTCCGACTGCGTAGACCAGCCTGGATACGAGGATGACGTCACCGTTTGGTGATAAATTGTTTTATTTCTTGTCGTTCTTCACTTCACTATATTTGTAATTTTCTGTTCACTTTTTTGTCAGAGAAAGTAAGGTTCACCTTCTGACTGTCGGTGGAAACCGACTTCACAATTCCTTGTTTTGTAGATGACATACTTTTATCATCCAGGTTAGCGATAGACATTAAATGTAAGAATGTTGTATAAATTCTGTTCAGGCGTTAGAGCCATCGTTTCGAGATTACCAGTCTCAAGTGTTGAAAAACTCCAAAGCAATGGCGCAATCGTTGTTGAATCGTGGCTATGACTTAGTGTCTGGTATGTTTCGCACTTTACAGCAATGCCGTTTATGAGTATATTTTGTGCATGTAGTCTTTAATCAATTCATTTGTGATGATGTTTGTGACGTTCTTCTTCAATCGTTGATGTTTCATGAAGGTGGCACAGACAATCATCTTGTCCTAGTTGACCTAACATCCAAGGTAAAGCCCGCTATATTAGTTGAATGGCTTCAAGAACGCTTTCCTCTTACCAAACGTATTACATCGTGATGTAAAGTAAACTTAAGCGTTGTCTTTTGTTTCGAAGAATATTGAGTTTGCTCTTTCATGAGTCATGAAGCAAAGATAAACGAAGTGTTTCTCTATGCTCGAAATAAAAAGGAGGCTTTATTGTGGTTCTTTTCTTCTAGAATTTTTTCATCGTGAAATCAAATAAGATAGAGTACCTTTAGGGAACTTATAGCCAACTGGCGGTGTTGCAGTTATATTCAGTCCCTGATTGATTTGCTCTCCACTAGGGTATAGATGGAGCACGTGTAGAACGCGTGTTAGAACTTGCTTCGATTACAACGAACAAGAATACATGCCCTGGTGACAAGAGTGCGTTGGTGCCTGGAGGATTGCGCTTAGGTAATTGCTAAATCATATTAAAACAGTTTTTTTCAAGAAACAAACAATTTGCTTGCGCTGTTACGCATGAAAGTCAAGCAGTTTGCAAACAACGTAACCTTCACTTTGCCGACCTCGTTCTTATGGCTGGGGGGGGCGAGTTATTCCTGGAAACGTTCTCCAGTTATAACAACATGCGTTTTTCTCTTGATACGAGCTTTAAATTGATTCAATGTTTTGCAGGCGCTCCAGCATTGACTTCGCGAGATTTCAAGGAGAAAGATTTTGTTCAGGTCGTTGAATTTTTAGATCAGGGTGTGAAGATTGCTGTTGAAGCCCAAGAAATCACGGGTAAGAGATGGCGGCAGGAATTGAACGATCACGGGCGTAGCCATAGCAAATGGTGATGCTTTGCTATGCAAGCATTTCTTGAATCAGGACATTGTAGTAAAGATTTAAATATCAGAAATGCATGGAAATGTGCATGACATGATCAGTTCCATTACTGTTATAGTGTTATAAGCTGCGCGCTTCTTGTTAATGCTTGCATGCCTTCTTCAAAACTATATTGCTATTAAAACCTAGAACTGAATGCTGCTAAGAATTCCTCATTTATTTGAAGGAACGTCTCTGCCAGATTTTCGAGCTTATCTTGAAGACGAAAACTCTACGAAAGAACAAATCGATGAATTGAAGAAAGAAGTGGAGAAGTTCGCTAAAGAATTTCCTTTACCAGGTTTTGATAAAACATAGTAGACATGATCATATGGATAAATATTTCAAATGTTTTGCGACAATTTATATGAATTTGCCACTTGGTCGTGGTAACTTTTACTACGTATGACTTTTCAAACTTGCGGACAATCGTTCGGACAATATACGTTTTTCCACAATTCTTAGACTTATGTGGGTTGGAAACTCCATCAAAGTGGTAACACTCATCTGTGTTAGGCCACAGCGTAAAAATGTGGTCACTATGGTATCACGTGCGTATTGTTTTCTAGCTAAATCAACCAATACCATTGTTGTGAATCAACTCGCGGATGGGAGATTGGAGCAAAACATTGCTATTGGTTGGTCAGAGCAAAAAAGTAGACATGTAATGGGATAGGGACCATATTTTTGCATGAACTGAGCAATAACATAGATATTGCATGTCATTGACTTTTAATTGGAGTTTCCCGATTACCTGCATGAGTCTATTAAATGCGCTTTTGCAATGCGACAGATAAAGAATTCACGACGTTATCTTTAACCAAGAATATATTCATTACTCCTGGGTTGATTCCACATTCATCTCGCTCAAGATCTCAAGTGATACTACCTTATTACAAACAATGAGATGTCACCACGAAATGGTTTGGGTTATGACACTGCACAGTGTCATCCAAGTCAAATTATGAACGAGCAATTTAATTTTAGCTAAATGACTGAACACAAGTTTACAGCGTTAACGAGCAATGAATTTAATCCCTAGACCACGTGGTCGTTTTTAACTTATGATTAATGTACATGATGGCATGAGAGTCACAAGCAGTAGTCACAAGTCTCATATACGATCTGTTTGTTCCACTGATCTATATGCTGTACTTGAAATTGAAAGCTTTTACCTACAATTGAGCTTCCCGAAATGTCGAGAATCTTGTTGAGAACGTGAAGTAAACGTATGACAAAGCATGCGTCATCGTTTCCTTAGTAGCATGAGAGAATTTTTAGTTGATGTCCTGTCGGTAGTGATTGTCTGGCTAATGAAAAAGAGGTGACCTTTACATTCACTGCGCACTTAGAGATTTTCTGATTATGGACGGCGCGTGCGTCACGTTGATCACAAAGTAACATGATGTTTTCCTGATATTTTGAGAAACTTTACACCACAGGTTTCGCTCTCACGTTCAGACTCATCGATCTCCGGCAGTTCTTTGTAAGTTCAGGTGGACTCTGCCGGAAGTGAGTGAAGGATAACGTGGGTGACAGGTTTGTTTCGGTTGGTTGAGTATCTTCGTGGGTTTTCCCGACAAGGTGAACAGCAGCAACAGCTGATCATTTGACGTCATTCAACATTACATGTTGTTGTGGAAGAAATATGGCTGCGTTTTTTAGATACTCCTGCTTATGGACACACTGTGGTAAGAACTGCTCATCATTGCTCGATCTTATTGACCACATTGAAGCTGTGCATATTGAGAAAGATCCGCGAATACTTGAGAAACAAGAAGCATCACAACCCGCCGCCGTTCCGCTATCCTATGTAAACTGCTTCTTCTCCGAGGCCACAAGAAGCGCTCATCGGAAGATCAGAGAAACGGACAGTGACTTCGATCTTGAGTATAATCCTAAGAAGAAAAAAACTATGTACAGTTCATGTTTGACGACGCCAGAAGCCTCAGAAAATGGTGATGATGATGGAAACATGAGCGACAATAGTGACGATTCGTGGACGACGTCGGACGGCTTGACAAGTGAACTTATTCTAAATTCTGTAACGATGGAAGACGGTGACTCGAAGAGATACATCTGCCCTGTCAAGGGATGCGGGAAAAAGTACAAGAATGCGAATGGGATTAAATATCACGCTAAAAATGGCCATTGTAAAGATGGCAAAACAAAGAAACCGCACAAGTGCCACTGTGGGAAGAGTTATAAGAATCAGAGTGGACTGAGACATCATATCGCTACAAGGCATGGCACGAACATCACAGAGACGCATGGAATTGAGTTGTATGTGTAATACGACAGATTCGATTCTATTGCGTTGCGTATTGCAAGCATTTCACAGCGACGTGACCCCGGTTTCAGCTGCAGAGCGCGATACGGTTGTTGAATTATTTAGGAGAAACAGCTGTTGGCCTACATCATTTTACATATCGCGAGCGTTCCTTGACGACATTTTAGTGAAGATGTGGTGGCACCGCTAAGACAATATCTCTTTCAGGCGGCTTTAGTTGCGGTGTCATTGCGTAAAGAACGGGGGTTAATAAAGGTTATATTACTGCTGCAGTCTAAGTGTTAAACTTATGACTGTGGTCATGAGGTATTTTGTTAAGACTTGTTCACGAGATGAAAGGGGATGCCAATTCTCCAAACTTCAGCCTTAAATTTAGTACTAATTGCGCTTGGACATATGACCTTGATACAAAGTAAGTCATTTTCCTGTCGGTTTTTAGCTGCGTGTCAAGCACCGTGATTCCTTGGCCAGCTTATGGCATTAGATGTGGGGGTCTGATGTGCAACCAATGCTTATAATTTGTTACCATGGTGAATGTTCTAGTATTGATTGCTAAGCCCTCCTGTCTACGCTGTGTGCTGCATTTGCATCAATTTATTGTTGCATTACCTTGGTGACACGTTTTAAAATACAATTAGAATGTTTGATGTTCCAAATGCTCATAATTTGAATGCCTTGCCTTGGACTGATTTTTAATTTCATTATACAAAACAGCAAACGGATTGGCTACCTCTGATGAGTAAATAGACACGTATTTTTCAGTAAGAAATTGTTACAAAGCATGCATCATTTAGCTCTGTACCCAGGTGGTTTGTTATCCGCAAATTCTTTGGGACATATTTCTCAATTAGTTCATTGTGACACAGCATTTAAGTTGCATGGAGACATTGAATTTTAAGAGCTGCATCACGAGTGATTTTCATATGTCACAAATGATGTGTGATAGTGGAAACATACCCTTTATCCAAGTAGTAAAGCTGGTTACTTTTCTTAAGATTTACCCTGACATATAGAATTGTTCTTATGGTAGGAAGGGTAAAACAGTAGGCCCACTGGAGTATGTTGCCATTTGATTACTTGAATGGATTGTCAGTTCCTTCTAAGCAGAATTTCAGCTTGCCTTTGCATACTAAATTTGTCCATGCAACCTATCTGTATGTTGGCCACCTTTTGAATATTTATTAGTGAGCAAAAATATGGAATTCTTAGATTAGACTATGTTTAAGATTAGAAATAGACACTAAATTATGTATTTATTGAAGTTATATTGCGTGTTATAAATTAAATTATGGGATTGGGAGATGTAGAATAAAGTTTTGTAAATTGTATGATAGTGCTGAACTATGAAGACTGAAAAAATATAGTTATGAACCATAACATGATACATGTATTATAACAATCAACATTTGCAATTGGCTGTCAGGTACAATAGTAAAGGTGACAAAAATAAGACATGTAGTTGGTTCTGAAATTATTTTCACGTGAGTTCATTGTGCGTCTGGGTATGTTCACGACTATTCTGCGCATCCTCGGAGCCAAATATGCTTTGAAAAGTAGCCAAATTCCAACAAAAGAGGCCAAAAAGAAGCCAAATGGAAAGTTCGTATCCAGGGCTATTTTATTCCGAGATTGAGTCGATTGAGTAGTCAGCAATAGGAGCAATGGAAATTACATTACAAATCAACCTCCTACGTCATCACAGAACTAATCTAGTTTTACAATAAAAAATCATTAAAATTTTTGACAATTGCATTGAATGAAAAGAAGCCAAATAGTCAAACTTCTTCGAGGCCAAGCAAAAAAACTGAAGCCAAAGTCGAGTTATTTGGCATCCAAGAGGCCAATCCATTGATATATTTACTTCAATTGGCCAATCTGGCAACCCTGTGCATGAGTGTGTGAACCCGCCCGCGCGTGGAAGGCCAGGAACTAGGCTTGAACACACCTACGTACTAGTGGTACGTACTCCTCTCAGAGACTACTTGCCCTACTTGCGCACTTCCGCCTTGATCATCCATGCATCTTCCCCGCCCTCGATATTGCGCGATTCTATTACTCCATGACGTAATCATGCCTCACGAAAGAAGACGAATACTCATTGCCCCTGGACGTTGGTCATTTTATTTCTTCGTTGATAAACATTTGTAGCCACAGTTTTAGCTGGCCTTCTTCTATTTTGAAAGCAAAGAAGCTGGTGATAGATTTAAAGTCTTTCTGCTGTTCGGCAAATAAATAGTTAATTGATTTTCAAATATTTCGAACAAGCACAATAGTGTCGAACAACTGGAGCTTTGGATCGGAAAAAGCACTGGTGAGTATTTTGTACACACAACAATTCGTCACCAGCATCGGCAACATGAAATACCGGTGTTGATCTCTTTGATATCTACTGTAGTCCTGATTTACTTTTTACGTTTTACAGGTCAGTATTTATATACACTCATCATTTTATTGTCCGACATATACTTCTCGTATGACTCGTGCCACATGTATATATGCAAGAACATGATGAATTGATGATGTTTACGTTTCCTTTGCAGATTTTTATGACCACTGTTCTCACGCAGCATCAGTGTTGAAAGAAACTCATTGAGTAAATTCAGTTATCGGGAAGTGAGACAATTAGCTACTTGGTCGTATAGAAGTCCTTCACCCAGCAAGCGTACACCTAACTTATTTTTAGCTTTGAAAGTCGTCGCCATTTGTAGCTGTTTAAAAGGTAATAGGAGAATTGTCATGAATGGCTGTGTCTGTGTTCATGGTGAAGACGTATTGAACAGAAATCCATGCTTTCCAATGGCCAAGAATTTGGATAATGCGTTATCTATTCCCAATGGCGATGATTCTTCAAATAGAGACGAAATGTTTTCTGTAAGGTCAAGAATTTTAAAGACACCCCCCAAGAAACCAATGAACACTAACACATCAGTGTGTAATGGAGACTTGGACAACTACATTGGAGAAGAAATAAGTGGTGTTTATTTTGCCAGAAAACTTGATGAAGAAGAACAAAGAATATCAAAATTATGTTTTTCAGTTCAATTGCTAATGTGGGAGAACAGCCCCCCTGAAGAAGGTATTGGTGTGATTGTTGCTAAGAAGTCAGAGATTAGCAATGCATCAGTGTGCTGTTTCAATATATGTTGAATGTCATCAGACTAAATTTGCAATTTTTTGCAGCATTTTTCAAACAATATTTATAAGGTATAAACCCAGTCTGGCAGTTAGAGGTACACTGTTTAAAATTCCCTTCAAGCATCAATAAATTAACCTGTTACAGTGCAAAGAGTCCTGTCAGCACTCCCTTTTAGTTGACTTCACTCTGCCTAACACCAAACGATTGCACTTGTCAGATAATTTTACTTGTGAAGGGCAGACATTTTCCATTGCATCTCATTCAATTAAATAAGTACGATTCCTGTAGTAAAAACAGAGTATACGTAGGCTGCATTGAGGTTCATTGCCATTTACTAGGGAAATGTTGAAAGGATCTCATGCTCAGTAAACATTAAAACAATTTCAATTTTAGTCTCATAAATTTGCAAAATTTGTTATAGTTTTATCCATCTAATTTGATTGGTTTTGTGAACTAATGACATTTCATCCCTTGCATTTTTAAGTCAACTTTCATTGCCCTCACCCAATGTATCCTAGTCACTTGACATGAAATTAGGAATTTTTAGTAATAACTTTTGCTACTCATGGCAACTGCTAATTGTTCAAAGGAATGCTTTGTCTGTGCAATATTTATTGTAGCAAGCACTCAATGAGAGTGAAGAGAAAAATGTCTTTGGCATTTGAACTAAAGTTTCCTGGTCTGTTCTTTCTTTTGATGGATAATTTGTACATGAATATGTTGGTAGATATATGTTTTTTTTCTTTTCATGCAGTCAAGGGAAAGATAAGAGCTGCAACTGGCAAAGCTAGACTTCTCACATCAAGCAAATTTAAACAGTTTAAAGATTTATGTGATTTAAATGCAGTAAGTAACGATCTATGTTGATCTTAGCACATCTAGCTCATTATCTTTCCAAACAACAGTGAGTTTCATTCTGCTTTATTCTTCTGTTCAACCAGTCTTGTCGAAAGCATTGAACTAAACTTACTAAAGTATTGGATTTCTTTTCCTAAAGGGCATAATAGAGCCTGAAGATGCAAAAATACCAACGAAAGCTGATTTGGAAGGTTTTTGGGATCTTGTCATGCTGCAGGTTGGTTGTACAAACAGAAGGCATATTGGCAGTTTCGTTCATGGTCAACGTGATTGAATTTTAAATGTATTTTTTCATGGTACTAAAACTTGAGTTCACCATAGGTTGTAGATGTCGATTCTCATTTTGCAAAGATTGAAAAATTACGAAAAAATGGTTGGATCGATCTTGAACCTGAAGTTGAGCTGACGAGGGTAAGAAAGGATTACAACTCGTGAACAGTGGATTTGCACGATTTCGAAGCTTTTAAAACTCTGTAATAGCGTTGTTTTTTTGTTTTCCTTTATAAATGGTTTCGCTCAATGCTCGTTATAAGCAACATGTATAATCAGTAAACTCGTTTTGTTTTGTCAACAGAGTTGCGTTATCATTTTAATAATAAGTTGCGTTAAATATAGACACCAAAAAGTCCTACACTGAAAGAGGGCAGAAATTCGTCGAAGAAAAAGAGTTCACACACGAAGGGGAATCCCGCGGCAAAAGAAGACGAAACAAAGAAAAGAAAAGAAGCGAGAAAACGCTTGGCGGAGGCTAAGAAAGCAGCGAGGAGAAGACTGGTACAAAATCCTTCTAAGGATGACGACGATGTTATTATCCTCTCTCCTCCAACAAGAAAATCTGAATCGTGAGCTTGCTTGCCAAATAACATCTTGTTTTACATGAATAAGTGCGGTTGATGCATTTATCATGGCTCAATTTGATAGTGAGTTAGTACAGTTTAGCTTCACGAGAAAAGGCAGAAGCGCGGTCAAAATCTGCTCAACTTATGCTTCAAGATTGATACGTAGATAATATTTCAGCAAGAATCTGCTGTGGTAGCTAACTCACAGATAAGTGTAGTCGTTTCCCGTCTGGCTACTTATCTATGTGTGTAGTGACGGAGATAATTTTAGTGTTGTTTTTTTTGTTTAAATGCTCCGAGATAATAATATTATATGGTACATTGAGCTGTACCTTCGGTGAAAAATAGAATTCAGTGCCGCTCTTTGGAATATAAAGTTATAAGAAACAGACTTTCGTGGCAAGAAGCTCAGGCCTTTACCTAGGGCGCACGTTGAAAAGAATTAGATATCTATGTACAGAATTTAGACTTTTTAAATTTTATTATATGAGTTTTTGTGGAATTGCTGTGAAATACTAGTAGGGTTTAGTAAATTGTGCATGCTAGAAGGACAGGCTCGGTGTCTGCTTTAGGTAGGTGTCAGTAATCATCACAGGGCAACAAATTGTGGTCGAATTTAAAGGCTTATTATGCACTTATTTCTACAATGGTTATTTCCATTGAAAATTTGAATCATGCTATTTAAGAACAATAAAAATTCTATTTATAGATCATCAGTATCGTTTTGTTTTTGCAACTATAAACTAAAGTATGTTTTAGTATATCTACAATTCATTAAAATGTTTTCCTGTGCGGAAAATTCATTGTGGGAAGTGAATGTCTTATTTTTGCCCGCCGCATTGTGCGTTTTGGAGAGCGTTGACAGTAAAACGGGCATGGGCATCAAAAACGATTGTGTTCTTTGGCGGCTATTCAAGTCCCGGTGTCTCTCGCTGCGCTTGACACACACCACGCCATGCGCTTATGTTTCCCTATCGACATTTTGTGCGGTAGATTGACGAAATCTGTATGAAAGACGGAGGAATGTCGACTTACATTTGGCGCCAAATCCAAACATGGCGGCCAGCGCTTGTTGAATGATCCATTCATGTCGCGACTTTCGTTTCAAAATAAAACAGAATGTGATCGTTTTGTGGGCAGTGGTAGCATAAAATGGAGGAAGAAAGAATCTTGAATAATATTTTGAAAAAAGAGAGTCGGCAATTGCAAGATGTGAAGGTTTTCATATTTTTTTAGTAGCATGGACGAGATGTAACGATCTATATTATAGTTCATGGGGTAGATTATAAACAAAAAGTTTTAAAATGTCATACCTTTGAGCTTTGAGCATGTTTGCCCAGTAAGTGAAATGAATTGTCTTTTATATAAACACAAGTGAAAATTCATTTTGTTTACCAGGCAGTGTCGCTAAGTAGGCTGGGTCGGTTAATAGAAACACTCCCTTGCAGATTTCTTTATAGCTAACCCAAATGAAATATCTTTTGGGGGATATGTACAAATATCAATCCAACTAACTAGCAAATATTTTGCATAAATTTCAACATGATCTGTTGTTGAGATATTGTACCTCATGAAAGAATTTTACTTTTGCAGAATTATACTGCTAATTTGGAGAAAATCTTAAGTTGTGATCCTTTGAAACATATTCAAAAAAAGCCCAGTGAATATGAAGCATTGTGCAAGTATGGAGTGTTCTGTATGAAATTGTTGAGATATTGTGTTGAAGCTCTGTCAAAAGGGAAGAATCAGGTTAACGGAATTCATGATGATTGCTTCAAGTGCGCTGAGCTGGGTGAGTTTGACCCAAAATTAAGATGGAATACACCTTCTGTGTGCATGCATCAAAATATTTCTTCATGCAATGGGAATTCATTTTTCAGGTGCTGACGTGATGTCCAGATTATTTACTAGTGGTATCACACTTCCTCCTAATATCTCAGTTTCTGGTACTCTTAAGCTGTTTTTTCACCTAATTGTTGCTGCATTGAAGAGCAACAATGTGAATCATTTGCTTCATATCACTCGTTCTCTTCTCAATATAATGCAAATGACTGTGAAATCAGGAGAAGAAAATTTCATTAAAGACTCAACAGCATTATGCAAACAGATAGCAGATCATTTGTGGAATGCAGCTATCAAACTGCCAAAGAATATGGATAAATTGCAGAAAGCTTGCTTGGCATTGTCTTTGAGGGAACACTCTGTTGATCTATTGATTGCTGCCAAGCTTGATCTAGGTCTAATAATTTCTCGTGGTTTGCAAGCAGGAAGGCAGTTTCAACTTGAAGTAGTATCTGAAAGAAAGGAAGGCCAGTTGTATTTTCTGAGTCTTTTAAGGAAAGTTGTTGCCTTGCTTGACAACCACCACGATGAGAGCATGGAATTGTATTCCCAGATGGAGGATTTATGTATTAATTGTTGCAAGTTGATCACCGCACCATCTCATTTTCAAGATCTTCTCCAAAGTTTTAATCGTGTGCTTGGAAAAGAGACAAAACGCTCTGTAATCCCTCAGAAGAGGTCTCATGTTTTTCAAAGTATAATTCAAATCCTTTTGTGTGCTTTGTGCTTTCGTTTGAGGGACGGAAAAGAATTGGAGAACTACCAGTATGATTTTGAGTTGAAGTGGAGTTCAATTCAAAAACGACTAGCTCACACAAGTGAAGTGATAAGGAAACTGGATTCAAATGTGTCTGTTGAAAGTCAGATTTGTCCAGCAATAAACTACCTGAGATACACTTTGAGTAGCATTTTCAGAGATAATCCTTCTGAAACTTCGTTCAAAATCCCTGCAGAAGTTTTGCCTGTTCTTGAAGAGCTTCTTGTATGCTGCTACAATATTCAAAGTGATATGGTTCAAGGCAGTACTTGGGAGACAGTTGTGCAGCCAAAACTTGCCCTGTTGCACCTCATCAGCACTGTTCACATGAAGAATTTGAAACATGGAATAGTGAAGAAGATGCAAAATGGAAGGTAGCCTGACTTGAGTGGTGTTCATGTTCATGTGAACGTTTTAAATTTATTTCTATTTACAGTTGTGAAGAATTCATTATTTAGTATTTTAGTAGATAGCATAACGTCATATACATAAGCCTCTCTCCAAGTGATAGCTTTACCAAGCTCTAGATTTTGCATTCATTTGTGGGTTTGCATATTTCATAAATATATCATTGTACATACTACAAGGAGCCATATCCTCTCTTCTCTATTGCAAATATTCTGTGCTTATTCACAATTAGTTGTTTCCCTGATTTTCAGGCGACTTGCAACAGAGCGTGATTATACGTCAGTCATGGTTGATGGTATGAAGCTCCTAGATTGTTTTCAAGATCTTCCAATGGTTGTTGACCAGTACCTTCATTATGCTATGAATGCGTTTAACATTGGCGTGATGTTGTACAATTGTGATCAGATCAACGAGGCGACTTCTCTTGCGCGTCTGTCAAGTGAAGCTGCTTACAAATGGTATTCTTCGCAATCTGATGCAAGTAAAGCTGTCACTAAGGTTTGATCAATCAACTTTACATTAAATCTGTTTCTTTTAATATATACCGACTATTGGTTCTACATGCAGTGGTATACTCCAGAATAGCTGCATGTACAAATCTCGTTTAGAAGCTACGGGAAACGGCGGTCTTTTTCTTGGCATAGTTTATTCGCTCCTCATTTTTTGAATATCCTTTTTAGATCAAACAGTTTTATTTGAACATCCTGTGCTAAACCAACCAGTTTATCTTTGCCTTACTATCTTTATATCGAGAAATTTTTCTTCGTCTGCCGTAGACATTTGTCGTAAAACGGAAAGCTGAAGTGACAGAAAGCTGAAGGACTCTCTAGTGACAGTCCACTAGAGTTGTTATTCTTTTATTACTATTATAGGCTTCGTTGCATAAAAAGTACAAACTACTGTCTGACTGTTTGGAGAAGCAAGACCATTGGTTGGAATCCGTGCGCGCCATGACTCTGTGTTGTCAGTACTACGTAATGTCTATAAATGAATTGTCTGGTGATGACAGGGCTATGCAGTATGTGATGATATGGTCGAGCAGAAAACATACTGCAATGAAGAAGTTTGAAAAGAATGTAGACCAATGGTAAGTTTAAAGAATGCTGTGTTTCTACTTGTTTTCTTTGACTGTTGTCAATGCCATGTGTTTTTTCACGAATTAAAGCCCCTTTTACACGACCAACTTTTCTTTGACAAATTTCATTTGTGAAATATTTTTTGACCGTCTAAATTAGGAATTTTCAACAAATTTAACTTTACA
>JAODVM010388400.1:0-10678 GCA_025400095.1 Phenganax marumi
TTAACTCGAACCCCCGCTAACTCGAACAATATTCCGTTCCCCATGGGAGTTCGAGTTAGCGGGGGACTACTGTATTATCTGTCTCACTAGCTTTGGCTGCATTAAATTTTGATAAGCAATTTTTGACTCTTTCTTCAGTTACCTCAGGAAATATTGGAAGATTCTCCAACGGGAGATTGGATAGCGGCATTTCTAGTTTGTATTCTTCCATAGGGTTTAAAAAGGCTTCATTTATTGCATTAGCTTGGTCTTTTTCCGAATATTCCGAGAACTCCTCAACATTCATTTGATTTAACACGTTTCCTTTGCTTTTGAAGTTGCATAATCGTTTCACAGAACTCCACCATATTTTCGCAAGAGAATACAAAGGTTGGAATACATGGCTGTGACAGGCTCTGCCATTTCTACGTGCAGGAAAGAATATCATGCTACTGTTTGTTTTTTTACCATTTTAAAACCAATAATTGAGTTAAAAACGCACACTCCTTTTTGACAGATGTCAAAAACTTTGAAAACGTGTTTTTTCATTTTCAACATATAATAGCTGACCCGTTTTGCCCCACCAAAAAAATTAATCAATGCCCCAAATATAAAACGTTTGTGGAAAGAATTGTAGTTTAGGTGACCTATGCTATGCCCCTTTCAAACAGTTTTTATACCATGGTCCACACTTGTTTCAAAAATATTTTTTTCTCGCTTTCCAGCTTGTTTTTATACTATTTTGAGTTTTGATTTACATGGACACCGGGCTAGCCAGCCTTGCCGAGATCCCGGTTGAATCAGCCGAGATCTCGGCATGCCGGGCCGGGCAGTGCCGGGCTCATATGAATGCGTCAAGCGGGCCGCCCGGTTAACCAGGCTGAAAACGTTTTTGTCGATTTAAGTCTTCTTATCGTTAGTTTTCAAGATTTCGAACGCCGAATAGCAAGAAGGAACAACAAAATGTTTTGATTAATTTCTATAACTAAACTGAAATGAAATAGGGAGTTTAAAATAAAAGAATCTTTTCCTCACAGAAGCCAGTCAAGTGTGTCGTAAACAATTTTTATCCCGGCTAACCGGGCGGTCCGGGCTAGTTTGCCGTCCCGGCTAAACAGGCCAGCCCAGCTCACGTTCACGGCAAACCACTGACCTCAAACGGCACACTTCAAAAGCAATTGACGTTAGGGTTTTCTAGCCAAAAGTCTTCTAAGTAGTACTTCATGGTTTAATTTGATGCTCCAAGTTTTTCATCTTCCAAAACCGCAACAGTCGTCTCGCAAATAATATTTGAAGTTCATGAAGTTTGCGGTTAGCCGTCTGCCGTGAACGCGAAGCTAAAAGTCGCTGTGACAACAAAACTCGTGTGCTGTTGTTTTCTTTGTGCAACAATTCGCTACTTATCAGTGAATGAATAAGATTGAAGAGATCTTATGAAACAACAAAGAGATCTTGTGAGGAAATAAGACTCTGAAGTGATCATGTGAAGAAACATGACACTGGAAAGATCTTGTAAGAAGGGAAGACTCTGAAGAGATCTTGTTAAGAAGTCAGTAACACTCGGTTACACTCCGAAGAGATCTTGTAAAGGCAGACTCCGACAACTTGTGAAGAAGACTCTAAAGAGATCTCGTGAGGAAAGAATTAAGACGCTAATGAGGTCTTTTCAAGAAACGAGACTCTGAAGTTCTTCTGAAGAAGTGTGAGAAACTACGAAAAAATCTTGTGAAAAATACTAGACTCAGAAAAAATCGTGTGAAGAACTAACACTCTGAGTAACTCAAAGTAAAAACGCCCTAAGTTGTTTTTCGCTATGGTTACAGCAGTTGTTAAAAGTCACCATTAGAAAATTGAACGCGACAGTAAATGAAAGTCATAGTAAAAAAGTAGTATTTATGAAGCTGTTCATACCGTTCTACCACCAAGCAAACTGAATTGACCACAATAAAACAGATGGCAGTATGTCGATTTTACCAGAATCCTTTGCATAGACAATTTTTATTTACCATGAAAATACCAAAACACATCGCCTTGAAGTAAGCAACTTTGTGTCAAGCAACAAAGTAAATCATTTGTAGTTTGATGTCGTTCAGGTAAAATTCGTCAACTGTCGCTAGAAACAATTAAGAACGGCACATGCAGGACTGAGGTAAAATCATAGGTAAAATCGACCAGCCGCCATCTTTTTCATTATGGTGGATTAGGTTTGGGTATTAGTCAAGAGATACTGAAACCAAATCTTGCTGAATGAGATCGTATAATTTAAAATAGCCATATGCTAGTTAAAATTGGTAAATATTCATTTTTTTCTGTGAAAAACTACTATTTAAAAGATATACATATCATACAGTAATATCGAATGGACTATTTCTCATAAGTCATTCAGTAATTAAATAGCTATATTATATTTCTTTTTTTTATTAAAATAAGTCAGCTTTTTATAGTCGTCCAATGTCATGTTACTTGTTTGACGATAAATCTGCGTACATAAAAGACGCGCTTATTATTCGTGCTACTAAAACTCCATGTTATTAATTCGACATCGGTGAAGCATCCAAGTTTAATCCTCCACCTAAAAATATCAAAATGCTGTTATTAGCTTTGATAAAGGATGGGAGTTCGGATCATCGGAGCACAGGAGACGAATCTAAACCCGTTTTCCACCACGTGAATTTTTTCGAGCGAAAAATAAATCCAGCGACGTGATTCGTTAGCAAAATAATTCCCCGCGAAAAAGTCGAAAGCGAGCCAATCACGTTGCCAGATTTATTTTTCGTACGAACAAATTCGCGTAGTGGAAAACGGGCCTAACTCCACTCACATGAACAAACGCAGAAAGACTAAGTCAATTCCAGGCGTTGCTTCACCTGCTACTTAGCTACTAAGCCCAGTTCGACTTATCCATCCTGCCCTCTCTAAGAAATACAGCCATCGAACAGGTAAACCATTGTCAGACTTGGCGCATTAAGGCCATTTTCCCGCGCGGCCGGAGCGCACAGTTTTGAGCATGCTCTGTTGCTGATTTTCCGCTCTTGATCTCGCGTACACGCAGAGTAGGTTAGAGAACTTTTAACTTTCCTGGCGTCCACCCGTGTCCAAGC
The DNA here is from genome assembly GCA_025400095.1 of Phenganax marumi. Taxonomy (NCBI): domain Eukaryota; kingdom Metazoa; phylum Cnidaria; class Anthozoa; order Malacalcyonacea; family Clavulariidae; genus Phenganax; species Phenganax marumi. The sequence continues at coordinate 3,081 of JAODVM010388400.1, forward strand.
GCCGACAGACAATTTACTGAGCATGTTCAAAACTGTGCGCTCCGCCCGCGCGGGCGAAACGGCTGTAGTGGAAAATGACCTCTATGATAGGGCAGGAGAATGTGCGCATCACAGAAGATTTCTAGGAAAATAGTACTAGCTAAGCACAACCAAAGATAAGCTTCCGATGAGTTTTACTATGAAAAACAAAATATCGTCATTCTTCAGTTGCAGTGATATTGAATAAGTTGGGCCTTTGCTGATCAAAAGTAAAGAAAGTGAGAATTCAAAAACACTCTCACACGTTTTCTAAAACTTTCAAGTCAAATATTATGTAATTAAACTACACGCAAATGCACATTTATTGTATTCGGTAAAAAAAACTTTCAATTTCGTTATTCAAGGAATCCACAAACACGATTTCTATTTTGAACTTATCTTATCCAACGTTTTAAGCTAAACGCGCTTCGAACAACCGGCCCTAGGCCTATAAATTGTACATGCCTAGTCGACGTATCTGATCAGTAAACACCATTAATCAACTCTTCAAAATAACTCCAATTAACCATACTACGTATAGCACATAGTAGAGAACAGTATACAGAAAGCTGACAATGTACAGGTAATGGTGTAAAAGACTATAAATTTTGATTTAGATAAAAAGAACGACATCCGTTACCGCAATTAGGCAGAGAGTCCGAAAACTAGCAAAATGGCACAGTTTCGTCGGAAACTGTAGTAAAATGTGGAAAATATAGCCATGCAAAGTTTGCAAATGTTGTATATTTTTGTATTATGCGGCGGAAATCAATATCTTTTATCACAAAAAGGTATCAATTTCGGCTGCGCAATATTTGCCGCACTTTACATTTTGCAACCAAAATGCGCAGTTTTACTATTTTTGTAATGCTCTATACAGCTGTGGTAATATTATATTGTTTACACAAAAAATATGTTTATTGCAAAATACATCCACAAGTAAAAACTCTTACCTCAACGTGTATATTTTCATCAACAGGACCAATAAGAAGAAATGTTTTAATTTTCCCTTTGCCTTTTACTGGAATTTCTCCTCGCTCTTCAAATGCAAAGAATTCTTCAAGAAGCTTCTTGGACTCTTCGCTCACCTGAACACGACCCTCGACACCAGTCGAGTCCATCCGACTTGCTATATTTACAGTGTCGCCCCAAATGTCATAGAACAATTTATTGGTTCCAATCACACCAGCAGTTACTGGTCCTGCATTAAACCCAACTCTTAAGATGAACTTGAAACCGAGCATGTGGTCATTGAAGTTACTTATCTCCTGCATCATCGCTAATGCAAACTCGATCAATTGTTTTAAATGATTCTTCCCCTTCCCATTCCCCTGTGAATTATTGAGGCCAGATGCGGCCATGAATGTTGAACCATTCACAGTTTTTATTTTCTCAACCTCTGAGAATTCTGGTTTCTCAAGTAGGTCATCAAAATCACCAACCAACTCATTGAGTACCCTAATACACTCCTTACCACCTTCAAAGTTTTCTTCATAAAAGTCACCAAAGTTGACAATCGATGCAAAAATCACACCAACATTTTCATAGTTTCTGGAGTACAGTTTCTCTTCTTGTAATTCAGCAATAACATGCCTTGGAATTATGCTTTCTAACAGCCAATCAGCTTGCGCTTTGTTCATTTTTGCACCTTTTTTATCCTTGGCAGCTTCAGCGTCAACAAGAAAGTTCATGCGGACACCAATGTCATTTCGGTAGTTCAGGATAAATATGAGAATTGTGAGGAGTATCAAGGTCGGTATCATATCTCGTTGAACAGACTTTTCCACATTGTCACACGCGCTTACTGTTGTTGTGATAATTATAAACACAACAGCAAACAATGCAACTAGACCTGATTTCAGGATTGATGTGAGTTGTGTAAAATTGCAGAAATGAATGAAAGTGACAATCATAAGATCTTCCGCGAATGTCACTAAATCAGGTTTCTCCGCCCCACCACAAACTGTGAAATTCATCATTACTGTCAACACAGGCAAGCACATTAATACTGTGCCAGAAACGTGACTTGTCAACCAGCCTGGCAGCTTTGCAAATACTGCTAGGAAACTTAAACGCTGTGGAAATGCACGACTGATGTTGAAAATCAGGAAAAAGACTTCTAGCAAGCATGTGAATGCAAAGACCACATAATTTGCAATAGAAATGGGACCAACAGCATTAAGCATGACAAAACTTAGCACTACAGCCCAGATATACACAAGATTTGAAACAAAAACATCAAATAAGAAGTTCACCTTGGGGGAAGCAAACGTTGTGACGGAAGGGCTCAAGAGTGTTGTATCTTGACCTTCTTCATGATAGGACTTCTCCAGACTTCGATCTCGAAACCACAACGAACCAGTAACCAAAGGTGGATTTGCAAATGAGTTCTCATTGTCTTTAATCAGAGCCACCAACTCTCTATCATTTGATGTTCTAAGCCTGAACCGGGCAATAGCTTCATTTATAGTTCCACCAAGAACTTGTGATGGCCTTCGACCATTGTATAGACCGTACTCATCTTCGGACGTGTAGGATGAATTTAAGATTTCTGAATCCAGTATTTCTTCACTTTGCCGCTTCAGGCTGCCTCTTGGACTCTTATTTTCAGGTGGAACTTGGATAGACAGGGAATTAGCAGGTCCATTTGGTCCGGGATTTGGTGGCATAACATCATTCTTGTCTATCCGTATCGACACTTTCTTCAACGATTCGTCGGGTTTGCTGGCCGACTTAGCATGTCGACTTGAACCTTTCTTCTCCTTGCTTCGTTTCTTACCAATAATCAAATATGTGGTAATTCCTTCAAGTGCAACATGTCGACTACTTCCATGACCATCTTCGTATATATAGGATTCATCAAGAAAATTCTTAGTGGCTTGGGTTATATGAACTTTACCGGGCACTCCAGCTGTCTCCATCTTGTTGGCCAAGGTAACATCATTAGACCACACGTCGAATTTAAACCGCTTATTACCAATAATTCCACATAACACTGTACCAGTGTGTATACCAACCCTCATTCCAACTTTTTCGTTATTTTCTTCATCAAATTCTTTGATAGTTTTTACCATAGCAAGTCCCATATCTACACAGCAGAATGCATGCTCTGCAATGGGTTCAGGGCAGCCTGCAACACAATAATAAGCGTCGCCTAGCGTACTGATCTTCTCGCATTGATGTTCATAAGTAAGTTGATCAAAGCGACCAAAAAGATCACTGAGAAGCCCTACTAGCTGCTCGGCTGTTTTATTGGAAGACATTTGCGTGAAACCAACAATATCCGCAAACAAAATGCTCACATCTTCCATACGATGCATCTTGAATGGTCGAAATGTCAACTCCTTCTTTTGAAAGTTTTCAGTGACAATTTCCTCTGCGATTGTTTCCGGCATCACAGATCGGATCATAGAATCCTTTGCCGATTTCTCAATTTCGGCTTCGCGTTTTGCGATCAGACGTTGTCCGAATTTCCAGAACGTGCTGCGATCACGAACTTGGGCCATGAAGCTGATCTGAACTGCAATAACATGAACAACCAAGTGTAGAAAAGCGGTGCATATAATCTTCCATGTGCTTTCGTTTGTACCCAATTCCTCTGCGTACAAAACCTCGTGAACAACCGAGAATAACACCAAAATAATGATACTGACGAACAACGGTATGGAATGTAGCATGGTGTAGATAATTAGAATGAAAGAAGCGCACATAGCGAAGCGAGCTGCACCCGAAAATTCTTCGGCACTTCGTGCAAAAAAAAGTAAATCCACGGTGATAATAAGCGAAGCAAGAAACAAGGAGGCAATACACGGGATGTGGCGGTACAGTGAGGATTGTACGAACGCGAGAGAAACAAAAAACACGGCCCCGAAACAAGCTATGGCGATGAGCACTGGCTGGCGGTCGTCGTTCGTCTGAGTCGCTCCAAAGTAAATCATCCATACTAACGCGGCAATGAGCAAGTATATTAATATTTTAACCACAGCACGACGGTTGTTGACAAAGGAGAACTCCTGGTACTCTTTTTCCAAAATGGGAGAATCAAATTTTGGAAACCACCAAGCAGACGAGGCTCGCTCGAAGTACAGTGGCACACAACCCTTGTTGTTTCGCGTGTCGACTTGCGAGAATGAGCGGTCCTTTTTCACTAGGATATTGAAAGTTTTCAGCCGCGTTTCGGGGTTCTTTGAGTCCGCTTCAGACGAGGCTCGGCTGTGATTGCCATATTCACCTGCAATACTATCCATAGTCTCTAACAGCGTAAACACAATCCTTCGTCAGGCACTAAGCCGCGAGCGAGCTGTAGAAAGTGACACCCCTTTATGAACTTCTGTCTCGCTTGCCACCCCGATATTCTCTTTGAAACAAAGCACGATAAGCCTTTGAGCTTCGTGCACAAGGCAGAAGCACGATTAGCAAGGAAATGAACAGATTACATAGGATTTTTCTATTAAGATACGAAAATAACTCACTTCGTAGCTCTTCGAACGCATATAATCCCAGCACAATCATTTATGATCATGTGACCTCACAGAAATGTTATTGTCTCTTTGTTTTTATTCGCCAATCACATCACGCTTCTGCAATTCGTTCAATCACGTGCCTCAAAATTGAGCAAAACTGGTGACGGCGCGATGCGCAAACCAACTTTTATGTGCTACGACAACCTCCAAGCTAAAAACCTGCAGTAAATTTGCGGTTTATTAATTTTTAAGAATAAGAGACTAATGACTAGGGAAGGGAAATGATTTTGCAACAGGTGCACGTTTTGAATACGGTTTCTCTTGCTAGCTTCCAGCACAAATTAGCATCAATCACAAAATCAGGGTTAATCGGTATAAACTTTAAAACAAAACAAACAGATGGCCTGTAGACGCTGTTTCGTTTAGACCTATATCGTGTTATTGGAAGTTTAGAACTAAACAGTAAAACAGCTTTTAGAATTAATCTTGAATTTTTTCAAAAATAGGAATATTATGGCACCGTGAAAGTTTATAAAACACGTGAGAAAAACACGATGACGCTTTGTACACAGAGGCCGCATATCAGATGTAACGACAAACATATTTTACATAATGCATGAAGTTTTGCCTGAAAGTGCGACTTCATATTAATCGGAAATTGATTTTCATAATTGTTAGTACTGTTTAAAACAATCCATAGTAACAACAACAGCACACTTATCTCACGCTTGCACGTAAACAGAACACAAATATTGAACGCTAAAAAATATATATATGGAGTATAGTTATTTATTGTAACTGTACATGCATATGTGTATTATACGCGACACAGCTGATGCATGGCACATGAAACGTCGCTGTAGTATTTTGTAGGAAACAGAAGTGCGGTGACGTCACAAGCTTGTTCATCAACAGGCCCAGTCACGCTTTGAAAGGAGATTACAGTTGTCATTGCAGTGCAAGAACCTACATGATGCACAATTCACACGCTTCTGAAAATCGTCAATTATAGCTTATTAGTAATTCATTTTGTTAGATATTGGGAAATCTTTTGGTTTCTTTTTGTAATTTGGTTCTAAATGCAATTACCGTTTCGATTATGTTTGAAAGCTGTGAAGATTGAAGAAGTATCAAACGTTGAGCGTTCTAAATGGAGGTGGCGAGGGCAAACCAAGAGCAGCATTTATTATAGTGATCGCTGCAAAAATAGATTTTGATGTGAAAACTTAGGGTTGTTGTTTTATAATTTAGAAAAGCTGCCCCAAATCTGACAGCTCTCACTAGACATCGGAACCAATAAAAATCAATAATATTCCACTACAACTTCTGTTAGGACTGTTAAAAACAATAACAGTGGTTGTGGATAGTATTTCTAATATATGGAAAATTTATGAGTTCACTGGGCTGTGGTCGGTTTCAAGCAATTTTTTAATTATAATAGTTGTAATAGTAAACATACTTAAACGTATATCAGAACTTATGCCAAAAACAAACGTAAAAGCTATTATTTTTCAATTTCTAACTTTGGGATTTTATAGTCAAATACATGGACAGATTAGCCTACCGCAGGCTGTGGTCTGTGGACATAATCCCATTATCGACCGAATTAAAAGTGTTCGAAACTTTGGCCACGAACAATGTTTTTACCAATGCATGTGCATTGGCGTAACAGAGCTAGTGGTGGTGGGGGCTCTTAGGCGAATTTCGCTCGGGGGTTCCACCTCTCACCCCTCCCTTCCTATTTCAAGACATCAATGGACTGCCACATGTTACAGAGTCTACTTGTCTGAAGATTGGTAGAAATCTTAGAATATCATTTCTTGCAATTCATTTAAACTTTGAATGTCATTACGTCACCATAGGTTCGTTAGCGGCCCTTGTAGGTCGGGGTCTACCCCCAAACCTTAGTTCGTTACGCTACTGCCAATGTGTATCATTAAAATCAATTAAAGTTCGAAGCCACGACAAACAACGACAAACTGATAGCGAGCACGTCAAGCAATGATGACCGATAAATTGAAACAAACGTGCTTGTCTTCGAAATTTTATTTCTTTAAAACAGGAACGACTGCATGCTCACTCAGCGCATGATACTGAAGAATCGAAACGCTAAAAATTTTGTTCGATGGCCAAAAGCCAAGACATTCACGACCCTGAAACAGGCTGCAAACAAACGCAGATGTTTTCAAATTTCAATAAGATTTTCTACTCTTTAGTACTGCTTGTCGACTCGTATCCGTTGTTCCTGTCTTTTATTCACCATTGGGCAATCCCTTTCTTCACCGTTGCGCATGGCTCATTTCTTCACCGTTGACAATTGAAGGCGCCACCGTTTCTTCGAAAGATTTGTCGATTTGTCTGCAAATTTACTTAAAATTAATAAAAATACAGTAAAGATTTCAGGATTTTTTCGCATTTTATCCCAAATCAGCTTACGGACGTCACATCCGGTTAGTGATTTCTTTGCTTGTTATTAGAATAAGGTTTTCCCATCGAGATTTGAGGGCCAGTCATCATTTAGTGAGAAACTTTCTTTTTAGTGTGTCGTTAAAATGTAAGTTATTTCATCTCTTGTCTCAATGATACACTTACAGAGCACAACGAAACATTGTTTTGTATTTTGTCAAGGTCTAAAGTCACATTCAAGATTACTTTAACATCAGATCCTAAATTGCCGTTCAAAGTGTGAGTGTGTCGATGTTGGATAGCAATTAGTGTGTGGTTCGTTCTCTTACATAAGTTTTCTTTCCATTTAGACTTAGCGTGCCCGAAGCAACGCCGTTTACACATGTTTTAAAATTTGCAGCTGAAGAGGTGAATAGATTACAATATATATAAATTGCATATTTGATTATATTTAAAATACAGTTATTATTATGTAAGATGTATGTTAATACAGTATTTCATGTGAAAGTATGAAGTTTGTTCAGTATTGTGTTCTGAGTTGTTGTTTCTGGCTTACAGTTTAAGGTTCCTCCAGCTACAAGTGCAATTATCACAAATGGTAAGTTTCAAGGTCGGCGAGATCTGCGATGTGTAATGATTTTACTTGTCTTGTGTCAAATGTGTAGTGCATTGTTGGTACAGGAATATGTACTCAACATTTAGTCAAAAACA
>JAODVM010388511.1:0-10677 GCA_025400095.1 Phenganax marumi
TCGCGCACCTGCACTTAAAAAATTGTACTTGGCGCACCCGAGATCTCGTCGAAAAGTGCCACGTTCTGCAAACCTGCAGTCAAGGAGAAAGACCCTTGCAGAATATGGAACACCAGGGCCAGCGGAACACTTTTGCAACTGGGGCAGCTGAGAATGCCATGAAAGAAATGAGTTGAATAGCATAGCGTTTCGTATGAAATTGTTTGTTTAGAACTCCTCTTTACACCACCGGATTGTATGTTCAAATTCAATTTTTCATTTTAGTGCACAGAGAAAATGCGTAACTTATGTAGAACATCTATTCACATTTACCACAAATTGCCAAAACTGTTCCCAGCATACCAAATTATCAATAAAGTATCATAAAGCCCTGGGCAAACTAGGAAACATTGTTGCAGAAACATTGTTTCCTGCCAATGTTTTGTCACATTTCCCAAGGTGGGCAAACATTGGGAAATGATGTTTCCGCAACAAAAATCGTACTTGGGAAACATAAAATGTTTCTGAATTTGATAGGAAACAAAATTAGCTTCCTGGGAAGCAAATTGTGTTTCCACAACAATGTTTCCACTGGTGGGCAAACAGAAACATTTTGATGAAACATCGCAAATCACAAATGTTTCTGCAACAATGTTTCCTAGTTTGCCCCGGGCTTAAAAGAGTAGAGCAGTCATAGCCGCCCCAACCACCCCTGTTCCGCAGGCCATGAGCTCAGAATGAAATAGATGGAAAAAATAAGAAGGTAGATGTAGTTAATTATTTACCCATTAAGATGCAATGTGGCCTACTGCTCTTCCTGGGTAGTTTTGTGAGCACTGCTTAAAACCACACCATGTAATTACGAGATCTCCACCACCAAGATAAGCCAAATACCATTTCAAAATGAGCCAAAATAAGCCAAACTCAAAATGGGCCTGGAACCTAGTTTATACTGACTTACTTGTTAAGGCAGACTTTTGGATCTTAGAGGGTTAATATAGTAACTAAGTTTGTTTTTGCATTACCTAAAGTTTTATGATTTGGAGGAGTTATTCCGAACTGGTGGCCAGGTCCCTGAAACATCTTATATTTTTATGGTAAGTACATTGATTGTGACTTGCTGTCATTAGGATTTGTTCATATGCTTTCGAAAGCCAAAAAATTTTGTGCACCTCACTTTTTAGTTATATAATCTTTGTCTAATGCCAGACGAATTACTCATCAGGTTGAACTTCCTTTTATTTAATAGCTAGCACATGTTTTGATATCTGTTACTGTTTTAGGGTGATTTTGTTGACAGAGGTTACTACAGTTTGGAGAGCTTTACAAGACTCCTAACTTTGAAAGCAAAGTATGTTTTCAAGTAATGCCTTGCAAACTCCGGGTTTTCCACCTCCGACTCCGGCGGAGAATTTCTTGCTCCAGCAAATTCGTGAAAATTCGAAGTTTCTTGGTCGGACATATTTCAAATTTAGTCCGACGTTTACCGAAGTCCGACAGTAGATTGCAACACAAATAAGTGCTGCCGGAGTTCTGCCGGAGTTGAACAAACTCCGGCTCCGGTGCACAGCAATATAATTTCAACTGTGTTTCTTATTATGATTAATAAAAAGGATTAAATTTTAAATTCATTGCAAAATTTCACTATGTTCTTTTTTGTAGATGGCCTGACAAGATTACATTGCTAAGAGGCAACCACGAAAGTCGACAAATCACACAAGTCTATGGATTTTACGGTTTGTTTTGAGTTGTATAAAAGCCACCATACATTTATGCTGCTTTACTCAAAGTTCCCTTGTCTATGTTTTAGATGAATGCCAAAATAAGTATGGGAATGCAAATGCGTGGAAATATTGTTGTAAGGTCTTCGATCTGTTGACCTTAGCCGCAGTAAGTCGCCTTTAACTTTATTGGGTCATGTTATTTGTCAAGGTGGGACTCTTGCACCTTTACCGTCAATTTCCCTTGAGCTTGGACAAGCCCCCTCGAAACATGCTCTGATTGGACGCCGAAGTTTGAATGTTTATCGTTAAACTTCAAAACTTTCTGCCGCAGCGTCCGCAGCTTTCCATTAAGTTATTTGTTGCTTAATGCGTATTGATGCTTTTTTCGACATAGTAGCTATGTATACGGTACATACTTACGGTCAAAATTACAGACGTGGAGCTTTATTTTTTACGGACTTTCAAAACAGAGTAATAGAGCTGGCACATTTCATTCGTTGCAGTTCCGACTTTACGGCAGAATGTTTAGAAGTTTTACCGGTAAACATTGAAACATTGGCGTCCAATCAGAACATGTTTCGAAGGGGCTTTTCCAAGCGCAAGTGCACTTGACTGTAACAGATATACTGGGTGCATAAAAAAAACCGCAATTCAACTTTAAAGCTTTATAACCGAAAGAATATAACTTTCTATGTCCTCATTTTGAGCCCATGTTTAGTCTTATCTTTTCTCATTTTAAACCATTTACGACTGCAAAATAAATGATTTACTGCAAATGGTCATTTTTAGATGCTTGAATTCGAGGGGTAAATTACTCTGAAAATCTTCGTACACGTCGCTGAAAATCCCAAAAAATCTTTCAAGATTAAAGTTCCCAAAAGTCCTAAAAATCTTAAAGAATTTCAAAAACTCTGTAAAAATCCCAAAAGATCTCTAAAAATTCCAAAAAATCTCTAAAAATCCAAACAAATCACATAGATTTCATAGAGAAAACATAGATTTCATATAGAACTACTTGATTTCTTAAAATTTGACGCCCACATATCGCAAAAATATGCGAAAAAATTCGCTGGAAAAGAAAATGCCGGAAAAATACTTCAAAGAAAATCTCTAAAAAACTCCCCAAATCCCTGAAAATTTGTCCAAAAATCCCAAATTCCCAACAAAAATTACAGGGACTTTTTAATCCAAAAAATCTTCGTACACTTTTTTCAGAGTAATTTACCCCTCGCTTGAATTCAACGCTTTTGAATCCCAATGGCACATTGTCATTGCATGCGAATGCACTTTCTTTGAAATGCTTTTGATAAATAATTTTAACGTCTCCGGCATTACTCACTCATTTCAAGTTCAAATATAGCAAGCAAGCAATTTTTGTAAAACTGAATAGTAGAGCTTTCGAACAGTGGAAGTATTACCCTTCATCAATTTCTCCTCTTCTCAAAATTTTTATTTGAACGCAGGATTGCGTTGTTTTTTTTTATATACCCTGTATAATACAAAATTATTTTTGAACATTGTTTCACTAGCTGATAGATGAGCAAGTGCTGTGTGTTCACGGAGGTCTGTCCCCGGACATCAAAACCTTGGATCAGATTCGAACCATTGAACGTAATATGGAGATTCCACACAAGGGCGCATTCTGCGACCTTGTGTGGTCCGACCCGGAAGATGTTGAAACTTGGGCTATGAGCCCCAGGGGTGCGGGTTGGCTGTTTGGGTCTAGAGTTACCCAAGAGGTAGGAGACCACCGCTTGTACTTTAATACAATGTATGTCATCCCCCCTCCTACTTTGCATTTACAGTTTTTGCTTCCGTCAGGGATGAAGTCAGGGATTGTACATATTTGATGACGATTTCGTTTGAGAAGATATTGTATTTTTATAGTATTTTTATACTATTTTTAAATGATTCAAATATTATAAATATGTACAATCCCTGGCCTTGATATAGACACTTCAAAGCAGTGTTCATGAATGAATGAAGATGAAGATGAAGATGAAGTTTTTACATGAGAAGATATATTACAATTCTTCTTAATATGATTCAATTATTATAAATATGTACAATCCCTGACCTTGATATAGACACTTTAAAGCAGCCGGTATAAATCAATGAAGATGAAGTTGTTACATGGGAAGATATATTACAATTCTTCTTAATATGACTCAATTATTATAAATATGTACAATCCCCGACCTTGATATAGGCATTTTATCCAACAGCAACTCATTTTCCTCAAATATAGTTCGTCCATATTAACAATCTTAAACTGATATGTCGAGCACATCAACTCGTCCACGAAGGCTACAAATACATGTTTGACGAAAAGCTAGTCACCGTTTGGTCTGCACCAAACTATTGCTATCGCTGTGGAAATATTGCCTCGATCTTGGCTTTCGCTGACGCCGACACGAAAGAACCGAAATTGTTCAAAGCAGTGGCTGACAGCGAGCGCGTTATACCGCCAAGAACAACTACACCCTACTTTCTTTGAATGTATATTAAAGACTTTAGACTTTATCAAACGACTGGAATTTTTCATGTAATATTTGTAATACCTCGTATTACAAACTAGCAAATTTTCCCTAATTTCTTCACGAGTTCACTTGCTCGTGTGTACGACGTACAAGTTTCCTTGACAAGTTTCATGACGACTTCATTTGCTCGTAAGTGCGATGAACAAGTTTTCCTCGACAAGTTTCTTGACGAGTTCACTAGCTCGTGTGTACGACGAACAAGTTTTCCTTGACAATTTTCTCGACGAGTTCACTTGCTCGTAAGTACGACGAACAAATTTTCCTTGACAAGTTTCTCGACGAGTTCAATTGCTCGTGTGTACGATGAACAAATTTTCCTTGACAAAATTCTTGACGAGTTGACTTGCTCGTGTGTACGAGGAACAAGTTTTCCGAGACTGTCGTACAGGCGAGCAAGTTCATTTGTTCAAAAGCTGACTTAGCTAGCTTTTCAACTCTTTAAGAAAAGTCCTTATCAAGGAATAACTTGTGAATTTTTAACGTACACACGAACTATCACATTCAACTTAAACACTTGTTTTTGAGCATAAGAAAGTAACGATAAATCATTGTGTTCTGCGCATCTCGCAAAATAATGCTAATTTGAAAGGTCTACTTTCTTAAGACACAATGAAGTGGAATATTAGCAGTTGAACAATCTATATGCACTATACATAAGTTTTTGTCCCGGAAAAAATACTATTTACTTACCCATATACAATTACAAACGGTCCAATATTGGCAATTTTCTGTAGGCTTTGTAAAAATATATCAAAAACAAAGAGTCTGTTAAAGAGAAAACAACATTAATCTGAGTAATAGTCACTGGAAATATAATTTGGACTCTTCCACAGCAAAGTCCTTGCTCTTATCTTTTTCTTCATGTTTATGTGAACTTGTGCACGGTGAAGACATAGTCATTGGAGATATGGTTTGGAGACTTGACCAAAGTCTTTGTTCTATCTTTTTGTTCATGTTTATATAAACTTGTGCACAGTAAAAACATAATCATTGAAGATATAGTTTGGAGACGTGACTAAAGTCGTTCTATCTTTTTGTGTATGGTTATGTAAACTGGTGCATGGTGAAGACATAGTCATTGGAGATGTGGTTTGGAGACTTGATCGTGGTGCTTAATTTAGAAAATGATCAAACACTAGCAAGTGTCGGTTTTTCCGGTACTAACAACGGAGTTCAAGTTTGAGCTCCACAATGGCTCGTTGGCTAAGCTTGAACTGGATTGGTTGATCAAGTTGATGAGACGCATCTCATTGGTTCCTCGCAACACGATTGAGTCAAATCTGAACAAGGCTATGACATCATCGCTTTGTTAATATCACAAGTTTGTGGACGGAAACTTGCCAAACTCTTTGCTGTCTGAAGCAATATTACGCTATGCTCGTGTGGTTTTGTTTGAAACTTCCGACCTATGCAAATCCACTTGGAAATGTACAGGCCAATACTGACAATCCCTTCGCCGCCATGTTGAAACAATCGCGGCACTTCCGTCGTTTAAAAAATAAGCTCTTTTTCTTTTGAAAGTTACAAGACAATTGTGTGCAATTGTGTGTTTGTCGAATAACGTGTTGAAACAATACGAAAAGCAAAGATGAAACAACGAGTAAAGCAAATTAATATTATGCACTGGTCAGTTGGAAGGATTGACAAGCGAGTTTTGCCAAGATAAACCTCCGTCATTGCTTGTGTGTACATAAGTAGAGACTTTAATGAAACAATTTGTACGGAAAACTCTATGAAAAAGCACTTTTGTCATGAAAAACGTTTTATGCCACATCTGATTGAAATTTTCACATGAGAGAATTGTCAAAGAAACTTCTTTATCAAACATTTGAAGCAAAAGTGATGGAAAACCGTTGTCAAGGAAAACGTTTCCTGACAAAAATTTCTCAAAGATAGCTTCGCTAAAAAACTTTTCATAAAGAACTATAGTACTTTTCAAAAAACATTCCACTGTTGCAAAAAAAACATCAACTTTTCTTGGCTTGAAAAACTCGGCATCGATACAAACTTTTAACGAACTCATCAATTATAAATTTTGAATCAATGTCAAAATGACAAATATTGTTTGATAGTATCAACTTATTAATTAATCAGGTCAAATATAAAGGCGACAGCTAACATTGATTTGCATATTTGTCGGTCACAAATCTTAATAACATTGAAATCTCAAGAATGATAACGTTGGAGCTGCGCCCATTCATATATTGTCCTATCGAAGTAAACTGTAGTGTCACCAACCAAAATAATTTCATCGCGTGTAAAACTGCATATAGCTATATTTTGCGCGGGTGACTACACCGAAATTTTGGCAGGAATTATAGCTACGAAATCGAGCGTCGTAAAACATCAGTGGAATAAAGGCATCTATTCATAGGTAAGCAAGGTAATTAAAGTTCTTCTTTTGTTGCTTAAACCATAATATGGCCGTAAAATAGTTACTATAATACAAGGTTTAGTTGCTAAAAATTACACATACTTCAATCAGACAAAACTTCTGACAGATCGCGGTTAATGTCGCAAGTAACAATGGACTATTCCAGCTATGGGCAAAACTTTTGATCTGGACAAAAAGAAAGAAATTAATTCATCATCACAGCTTAAAAGCGAGCATCCCGAAGAGAGCAAAATGGCAAAGTTTGGTTGCCAAAAAATGTCATTTTTTGCGCGCGTAGTATACAAAAATATACAATTGAAATTTGCAGATTTCGCATGCCTATATTTTGCGCATTTTACAACATTTTGAAGAAGAATAAGAATAATAATTTATTAAAAACAAACCACATTGCAGCCAAACGGCTGAATTGCGTAATTTGGATACTGTATGTGTTAAAATGTTCTACGTATGTATAAAGTGATTAATATATATTAGAATAAGAACACTCGAACTGAGAACTAGGAACAAAAAAGGAAATGTTATGATTAGGCCTTAAGAATAGGAGTTAAATATTAAGATTAGTTCTTAGAAACGTTTTCGCACTCATTGCTGGGATGAAGGAATGTCTGAACCTGTCCGTATGTCCGCGGAAGATCATGGTAGCTACGTAACGAAGGTTTAGCTTGCAAAAGGTTGCAACCAAACCTTGCAATTTTACTGATGCTATGTGCCTCCTTCCAGCTGCGATGATGCTTGTTCGCTCCTCTCGTCAAGATCAACATTCGGTTCGTAGCGGGAATTGCCCACTAACCTGGTTCATCCTTAATTATAATACTTTATAAGACCAACACCCTATAATTATGTTCAAAAGTACGTACCCGATACAGCCCAGCGATCTTTTCTGCGGCAAGTCAAATTCACTAAACTGTACTCGTGTGTTGGTACAGCGAATTTTGTTGTTGGTTTAATATTCTTTGACTACATGTTGCTACTCTAAATTATGCCAAAAAAGGCAAGACTCCTGCGTATCGGCCCTCAGTGTCTCATAAATTGTCAAATTTTATTTGCTAATATGGTAAACACGAACGAGTTTTATTACTTGTGAAATATAACCCATGGAAAAGCTGAGCTGCTAGCTTTTGAACTAAGCACTTGCCATGCGGAGATATTTGACAAAAATATTCGCGTAAAGTCGAGCAACTGACACTCCTATATCAACAGAAAAAGTTCAGGGTCATATAGCTAAACTTGCTCTTGTGTAGGAAGTTCCAACAGGTTTTCTTTGACAAGTTTTTTGCTTACAAATACTTCTTTGCACAGGGAAGTAGTTCGGAACCGTTGTTTATGTATGTTTGCCAACTGCGGGCACTTAAAATGGAAAAACATCGAAACAATTTACAAACGACAGCTTTAAAGTGCATTTTAACTTGTTTATTTACCGTTTCTGGCTGAAAATACACAGCGAAGTGTATAAATATATATGTATGTACCATTATAATGCCGCGGAGTGAAGTTGCGATGCGGCACTGTCTTTTTAAGTGTTCTCAGAGTCTCTTAAAAGTGCAGACAATCTAACGGAAGAACTTAATAACATCTTTAAGAAACGCCGGATTCTTTAGCACATACGAACCTATAGTAATTAGCCACTTCAAAAACCGAATGTGGACTGGGGTCGACAAAATTTGCAAACAATACTTTTGCACTAGAAAAAATTGCTTAAAACTAGCAAAGCGTGCAAAGTTTAACAACATTATCAAAACTCTAGCAAAATGAATGTGACTTAGCAAGCAAGCACTTCCGATTCCGATTCAACGCTTCGATATAATGTAAGCTACTGTCTTCATTACACATTATCGCAACACTGGTTTATTTGAATGAATGTACAAGAAGTTAAAACTCAGCTTTTTCGCATTTCCACGCTTCATAAATTAATAAAAGATTAAAAAGACAATTGGAAAAACGTTCAATTTAAAAGCACTTTTTAGCTATCGAATATTTTGCTCTGATACAAACGTCAAGACTAAGCACTTCAGAAAAAATTGCATCTTGATATTTATCAAACAGCTTATGCATAAACATCATTTTGTCGAAGTTTGTCGCGTGATTGCAATATTGGAGATTCGTTGATACACACACTATGAATTTTGCATAGAACGTCCACTATTTATGAACATAGGCGTATGGGCGAAATTTTTTGCGGGGGCTGAACCGACTTTGCCCGAATGACATGACGTCATGCAAGATTTTTGCGTTATAATGGCTCTCGCCTAACGGCAGTGAAAAAACCCTATTTTTCCACAAAGTTTCCCGTTTCCTAGTAAAACCTAGCAAGAAATGACCGGCTAGAGCAATATGAAATAGAGCCAACACTACGCAGAACCGTTCGGTATAGATGGTATAGAATAAAGTGCATGATTTGTGCTAGAACAACCGAATTATTTGGTAAAAAATCAATCGCATGTTTCAAAGGCCACGAAATGTGCATCTGATTAATGTGCAATTTCTCCGACAATCGTAAGAGTTATTTTAAGTAAACAGTAACAAGAATTACGCTTTTGATAGCAAAATAGCAATCGATAACCTTTTAACGCTACTATTCATGAAAGTACTTGAAAATGAAGCAGCTGTTTGCAATTTTCAGGCACCAGACATAGAACAACAATGAGAGCAAACAAAAAATATTCACACAGACAATTTCTCTAAAAATACTCGTATTCTGTCCCCTTAAAATACTTTAATGAGAATTCAGGTATTCATATTCGAAACTCGGCAACCTTTCGGAAGCATTTTTTGGTATCAAAATAATACAAATTATAATTTGTATTTTCACAGCCACATTCTTTCAATGATACAGCTATTTAAAATACGTTAAAATTCAGGAAATTTGCAGAGTCAATTCGGACACCTGCTGGTAAACGTCTAATTATTAGATTAATGATAACGGTTCAAGTTTACAATGCGAAGTGTATTGAATAATTCCTCATCGGAAACAAAAAGCCATTTGATGGATCATAAATTATCATGATAGAAGAAAGAAACAAGAATTTTTTTCTAAACTTCAGGGCAGGTTAGTTCGGCTCTAAATAACAATAACGTTGAACTTATGAACTAAGGCTAGCTTTTGCGACACATGCAAGCTCAATGACGCGAATGTTGTTGAATGAGCACTATTAACCTTACATACAAAATCGCAAACCCTAAAAAGTATGTTGGTGAATGGTCTACATCACGAATTTCACACAAGGAAACGTTTCCTGAAATTCAGAATAAAAAACATGTGATATTTGTCTCGCGTACACAAATTTCACCTTGTTTACGACAAAATTCCTCCAAAGTCACGTCGCCGTTATCAGGACGCGATATATGAATTTCTTCAAACACAGCAGAGGCTGTTTCCATTGCTGGCAGAATCATAATAATATTAAAACATTACTGTAAAACGGTAATGCTGCATGTATTTTTTTTGCAAACAATATATTTTCAACGTAAAGTAACTCCAACATTCAAGGTCGCGTCGCAGAATCTATAAGGGCCTAGGGCCTCTATTTACACGAAAGAAACGGGATGTGACAAGATTTATCGCAAACTTTTGGAAACTACGTGGCTTTGTGTTTAGAGGACTGCACAGGCATCGCATCGATTCGTGACAGAGGACCCACAGTAGTTTTAATTCTTGCAATTGTTCCTCTTTAGGGTAGCGATTAAGTGTGCCCCTACAAGTTAACCATAACGGTTGTTTAAGCCTGGTTTCCATATAGTCGTAAACGTTGTAAAGATAGAGTCACGATATCTCTCAATGGCCAAAATATTCTATCTTCTTGGCAGTATATCTAATAGAAAACATGGATGTTGTTCTACTAATAATTTCTTTCCTATAATAAGTCGTTTTAAAATACTTTATTTCGGATGTTTAGAAAGTTCGTGACTCTATCGTTGCGATGTTGTACGACTACATGGAAACCAGGCCTTAGAAGATAGGCTTTATTAGCCACTTCAAAAACTGCAAATGCACTGGAAGCGAGTTTTAAAAAGTGAAAAGAGTAAGAAATAAACCTTTCTA
>JAODVM010388622.1:0-10676 GCA_025400095.1 Phenganax marumi
TTCATGAAAGGCAGACTGCGAAAAATGTATTGTCTGTTTCTGTACATAAAATATATTTTATTTATATTGTACTACTTGCAGTGTTTTGACGCCATTATTTTGACGCTGCTATTATTTTGACGCCATGTCTTGACGCTACTAAAGTGAAGAATGCCTTTGATTTGATGCATGAAAAATCGGTTTTGACTGTAGAAATAGAGTAAGTAAACTTCAAATATATAAATTTGTGTTCAAATACAAAAAAACAATCATAATTACTTTGCATTGATAGTAAACACAAGCTATTGAGTTAGTGTCCGGAAACTGGGCGAGGTGTCCGGAAACTGGGCGCTTGATCCTGTCTTCATTTTTGCTTTGTTACCGCACAAAATGTAACGCGAAGCAATCAATTGTTTATTACATTTAAAAAGACATATTTTACAGGCAATGGGCCGAATTTCGTATAGCTACTGCTGTTCTAAGCAGACGTATTGATGACATGATGTTAACTGTCCGGAAACTGGGCGAGATACTGTATGCCTATTGCTTCTTGCAAAAAGCAGAGATGTCAACATGAAGGTTGTTCTAGCTATTCGCTTGGACCTTATCCCTTGAGTCTTGCAATGGTAGATGGCAACCTCATGAAAACAGTGAAAGCAAATTTAATGCATATGCTAGAAGAGATGTCACCAGAATGTGTTAACCATTCCCTTCAATCCAATGCTGCTATTATGGTGGATGCTATAGCATTGCTACAAAGCCTAAGAAGTATTCGAAAGACGTTTGGTGAGTTATTTTCTCATATTCTATCCTGACAGTTGTCGATAGCGATGATTCATAAAGCTTCATGGATAGATTTTGTTGCAGACTGATATCCTGCATGCTGCATCAAAAATAGCAAGAGATGTAGAAGAGCCAGTCAAGGTTGCACACTTATCACAATATATGGAAAGAATCAGCCGACCCCTGCACAGTGGAAAAAGTTTCTAATCAGTGGAAAAAACAAAGAAGCCATGATCTCATTTCTAATCTATTGCTGGAAAGAATTAAAGTCAGAAGATTTGACTGGACTGACTTTATACGTTACGTGCAAAGAAAAGTGTTTCAGATTTTCGTCTACAAGCCAATCACCGACAGCAGAAATTTCAGAGTTGGACAGCGATCACGAAGAGGCTGATATTCGTTTGGTTCTCCATGCCAAACATGCATCAGATAGTGGGTTTTCAATCGTAGCCATCAAAAGCCCTGATACTGATGTATTTATTCTTTTGCTGGCGATGCAACAGAATTTTCATGCTGATCTCTTCTTTATAACTGGGAACAGGAATCTATCAAGAATTATTTCTGTCCAAGAAGTGTCCAATAAAGTGGGCCATGAAATGTGTGACCTTATGATTGGGTTTCATGCATTTATCGGTTGCGATTCTGTTTGCTCCTTTTTTGGAAAAGGCAAACGAAAGGCTTGGAAAGTTTTGTCTGAGAATCCTGACGGAAAAAAAGCATTCAAAATTCATGGAGATGACGCTCTTCCTTCAGATGATTTATATCAAGATTTAAACAGGTATGTTTGTGCCCTGTATGGCCATAACGAGCTGACGTGCGTGAACGAAGTACAATATACCATGTTTTGGCTGGGATGCTTTTCAGATGAATGCTTACCCCCCACAAAAGATTGCCTGAAAAAGCACATTCAATGAGCGGCTTACCAAGCATTTGTTTGGAAACGATGTCTGGTTGCTTCAATTGCACCTCCAAGTCCAGTTGAAATGGTTGGGAGCTCAACAACGGTGATCTAACTATTCACTGGATGACTAAATATGTTGCCCCGGATCAGCTTTTAGAATTTGTAAACTGTGGATGCAAGAAAGGCTGTGGCACACAGAAATGTTCTTGTTTTAAAGCTGGACTCGGTTGCACAGAGCTGTGTAAGTGTCAGAACTGCATAAATATAGCTTCTGATAATATGTCTGATGACGAAGAGTGCTACGATATGTGTGATGAATGTAACGAAGATTCAACATCAAACCCAGAAAATGACAATGTCTAGAACATAGTGGTTCAGAATAAATTTTCCAGCCGTATTTAATAAACTAGTAATGCTATTTACAGATCCGTTATAGCCTGGCACGGATTAAAGATTAAAGCATTCTGTAGATATTGCAGTATTTCTGGTGCTGTTTAAGGATTGGAACATTTATACAAGATATTCCTGTTAACCAATCGTTGCTTAAGGATTGGAGCAATTGTCCTAGATATTCCTGATGTACTTCATCAAAGACTTGCAGTATTGATTTTGAAATCTATTTCATGCAAGTAGTCAAGAAAACAGCATTCGATTACTCTCTTTACCATTGTTATGATGTTAATAGCTGGTCTTTGGAATGTAGTTTTGCATGCAGTAATCTACATGTTTCTCACTACTGGCTCTGGCGTGCATGGTCTTCGTCTGAAGAGGTAAGTGTGCACATAAAGTTTCATGCATTTTAAGCTTAGGTATGTTTAGGTTTTTATTTAAAATTTTGGAGTCAACTAGTCGTAATGTAGTCAATATGGTTCTTTAGCCACTACAAAATGCAGGTGCATGTTTTGTCAGTGCAGCAATGTTCTTAAGTCGACATCCGCAATGTCAAGACACAACGCCAAGTGATCTTATAAGGAATATTTAATTTCAACAAAACTGTTATAAAGTAATCATTCAGAAATATCTATATTTGAATGGCAAAATGTGCAAAAGCAATAAGTTTGTTTAAGTAGTTATGTCGCATTTAAATAACTTCTCCTTTTTTATTATACTTGTACATTGCGCAAACTAAAAATTTTCAAGCCTGTATACTCCCCGATTTACCCTAAATTTCAAATTTCCGGGCTAAATTTTGCGGTAAAATAACTGGAGAGAGTAAAAAATACTAAATTCCATCACTCAGAATTGAAAATTTCAAGATGGCGGTGAAAATAACAAGCGATGATTTTGAAGACTTTGAATAGCAATTTCTCGAGTTTGGGCTCATTTTTTGGGGGAACTTTTTTTGCGAGTATATACTGGGATAATAAGTGTGAGTATGTAATAATTTTTTATTTCTCAGATGTGCATCACGAAATGAAAAAATTTCACCTGACAGCCCACGGTCTATCAGTTGAGTTGGTCCAGTGATACAATCCGGTTTTAATTCTAATAATAATGGGTGAACGTAATACAATCCCCACAGAAGTGGATGATAAGGTTTGTGAAAAAGTAAAAATTTGAAAATTTTGATCCATACTTTACTCCGCGATGCATTTCTTATTATTGAACATTGACATTTCACTAACCAGTTCTTCAAGATGTCTTTGCAACCCCAATAATTATGGTATTGAAGCGTTCAAAGTTTTACTTTGTCCATTCAAGAAATACATGCGCCAGTTCATAATAGTCCTTAACTACTTGAGCTTTATAACATTACCTTCATCCTCGCAAAATAAAAATAGCAAAGGCAATCGTCTCATATCTGCTACAATGAGTTCCATATGAGGAATTTCTGTCACATATGTCTCATATTTCACAGCACCTAACACTTCCAAATTAATCGAAAGAACATTTCCTTTTTTATCGATTCACCCTTGTAAGCTACAAAAATCGTTGGATCCTTAAAAAATATTTTTAAATATTCCAAAACTTTATTTTTGGTAAAAAAATTTTCATCATTTTTTTTATCCACAACAGGTAATCTGTGTAAATATTTCGTCTGATATTTAATCGTCTTATCTTTTTTAATTCTCTTCTTATGATGTATCTGATAAGTGAAAACATGTGCAGAATTTATTTCGAATACCGACACCTCACGCAAATATTTTTGTCTCCCAACAGAACAATATTCGCTGTCCAATACATGAGAATAGCATTAAAAATTTCATTTCAACGTTCATGAATTAATTCAACATCTTTTTTCTTCAACTGATTTTCTTGATGATTAAATATTTCATATTCCATTTCCAAAAATGGGAGCTTCAACAGGAGCGTCATGATTAAAAGGTGAACACAACACAACACAACACATTCACATACACCATTTTACATGGAGCATGTTGACGATCAAATGTTGATTGATCTTCATTGGTTTTTGATGACAATACTGAGTTGCTTGAATAAATACATGTTTGAAATGGTCAAAAGACAGGTATTAAAATTAGGAGAATGTTTCTTCCGGCATTTTATGAATGATAAAATAAAATACTACGTCGGTTATAAGAAATTTGATAAATGTACTGAAGAATCAGATAAAAACACATTAAAAAACCTTTGGAATCATACATGTGGAATGAGAGGTACAAATCCTGAGGTGCATAAGTAGAACGCAAAGTATCCCATCAAGCTTGTTTTCTGGTGAAAAACAAATGGATTCTTTCTATTTCAGCAACAATACACGTACATTAGTTAAAATCAATGTAGAATTGCCAAAGAAATATGATGTATTAATAGAAGAAATGAAAAGAAAATAACAAATACTTGATGATTATCATTATTTCTTTTGGTACATACAGAAGGAGTGAAAACATTAGCGAAAAACATCAATCTCTTAAAAGAACAACTAAGAGTCTACAGTGACGATTTTCACAAAGAAAAAGAAGAAAACTTGAAATATCGCAAAGAACTAGAACGTCTTAAGAAAGCAAACAAACTTTTACAACAACAATGTTTCAAAAACAACATGCGCATCTATCAACAATGTTGCTGTGGTTATCAAACACCATCAGCAGTGCCACACAGCCTGACACCTTTCTCACATTATCCTCATGTGAGTGGGGGGTGTTATCATCTGAAACGTATTAGCGACAGATTAGCATGTTGTGATGGAGTGGGACAGATGAACTTGACTGCGGTGAAGATCAACAAGATAGAATTGTAGAGATAAATGAATAGTTAAGTACTTGTAAAAAACTTTAAATAAATAAATGTTTTCAAAAAGCTATCTACTATAAATAAAACCCGTCTCACTCCAAATTTCTCATATCAACAAAAATGTCCAGACTTAGTGATGATCATTTCAAAAATATTATAAAACTTGGATTACTAAAAGACATATATAATCTTATTGAAAATACATCAAAGGGTAGCGTTCCGTATAAAATCTTCTATCAACATACAACCCAAATATGCCGTTCAGTAGAGGATTTCATCAAACAATACGATTTAAAAACTGCTGATTTCTTCTGGAATGTATGGTACAACAAAGATATAATATATGTAATACCATTCAAAAGAATACCTGGATTGGAATTACGGCAAGACATGAACTTTCTCTATTTTTTTTTTAAAGCTCATGGATACGAAATTTACAGTATGTAACAACAAAACATGGGGACCAATTGATTTTTTCAAAAACGTTTTGTATTATTTACTTAACGGACATTACAATTTAACTTATAGAAATATACATGGTGTACATAGAGAGTATAATAATACATGTATAAGTATATATGATAATATCGACGACTCTGATGATGATGAATACGACTGTAAATACTGCTTTGAATTAGAACAATTTTTTTTAGACATGCAAAAGATATGACAAAATTATTTTTATATGCACAATATGTGAATAATATTCCTTTCTTAACTATACTTTGTCAAGAAGGAAAAATTTTTTAAAAAGGAGTCCAACCACTGCTTTTAAGTCTGTATCCAAAGAAAGATTTACTAGATGTTCCACATAGTCCACTCAGAGTATGTATTTCTTTACCATTACGTTTTTCCATACATACATTACATTCACAATTGTAATCGTCATCATCACATTTTTTCTTCCTCTTCCCTTCTTCATCACCATGTTTTTCAGAAGGTCTCTTTACAGATAAATTACGCATCTTCATCTTTCCTTCACGTAAAAATGAAACAACTTCAGGAGGAACCAAAATAGGTGAAAAATGACAAAAATTTCTTTCCCTTCGATATCAAAAACTTTCTAACAAGCTTTCACTGTTGTCTTCATATCTTTAACTGATGAACAAGTACTTAAAGTAATAGTTTGATTAGCATCCATCTTATACATCTAAATGGCATAAATGAAACGATACTCCACTCTCATAACCTTTTATACTTTTTTATTGATTAAACAATGTACAAAAAAACTGTGCCAATATCCATCATCTAAACGTTTCAAATAACAGTCTTTTATAGCATCACAGGAATGTGGTGCAAATATACTATCCACAATAACTTTCATACCATCATACTTGTATACATATCTGAAAATATCTAATGAAGAAATATCAGGCATTACTTTCCCAACTTCTTCAACCAATTTAAATCTCTCGTAAAAAGATTCTGGAGTAATTATATCAAAAACATATAATACACTAATATGATATTCCAGTAGTTTAGGAAAATTTTTAAATTATGAGTTCCTTTCTCCCACTGTTCTTCAACCTCGTACCCAGGGTCCCCGTGTTTAAGGTTCTGGGTAACGCTGATGGGACCCTCGCAAACTCTGATGCAGTGACGTCAAAATCTTGTAGATTATGTAATTTGTAACTTAATGAAGCGGGGGGGGGATGGTTTCTGCGCAAGCATACTGCAGTTGCGAAGGCAAATAAATACTTTCAAATTAAAAGATACATTAAGCATGAAGATTCTTCTTACAATTTCGTTTGACTACTGGCTGCGTAAATCTAAGTAATCTTTCCGATCTTGTGTATCCACGACATATGAAGTATGGCAGGAAAAGATGAAAATCTCAATATAAAAGTAAAAGATTGGCTATTTGTGTGGTAGAAGTCCAATTGTATTGACAAGAATCCTTTGGTATATAAATTATAGCCTATTGGATCAGAAGGACAAACACTTTAAGAACTTCATAGGCAAGATTATACATTCATTTTGTAAACTGTATGTATAATATTGTAATAAAATACAGATTTAAACTTTTATTTTGTCAGTCTTTATCATGATTATTCATGCTGATTTTTGAGGTTCAATTTCTAGAGTGCATGCCAATGTTGTTTAATATATGGTGGGATTTTTAATCGTGACATGCAGGAACGTACACTCACACAAATTTGCACAAACGGAAGTATGACAATCCCTGGAAAACAGAAACTATGATACAACTTAATGAAGCAATTTGAAATTGAACTAGTATGTACCTATTTCTTACAAACATCAGCAATTATCTTTAAAAAAATGCATGCATGCTGTATGTCCCAAATTTCAAAGCTCACACACATATCTTCAGCTGACACGATATAGTCATATTTGGAACAACTGACTCAATGAGATCTAGTGTAACACCTGTACGTGTGTCAATACCTCCGATGTAATGACCAGGTTGTCTCAAGCTCAGCCTGTAGTTTTTCATTCGCTCTCTAATTTCAACCTGCTGAGCATCAGAGACATTACGTATTGCATGTCCCACCTGCTCATCATCTTCTTGACCAACATTTAGTAATTCCATTCCATACACTTGGCAGGACTGGCACTTGCACATTCTTGAGCAGTTACTACAGCAACAGTGTTGCTCCATATAATTTACTGACAATGGCGCAGATGATCCCAGGTAGTCCAAGACCAACTTTCGTAAGCACTTATCATTCTCGGAACAAAAACCACGCATTGCAGACGTCATGCCAGGTTTGTTTATAGAAATATCATGGCCATTGTAATACAGGGATGCCTTTGCTGATCTTCCATCTCTACCAGCACGACCTATTTCTTGATAGTAAGACTCAATTGTTCCTGGAACTGTAATGTGAATAACATGCCTAATGTCATGAATGTTAACACCAATTCCTATTGCAACTGTAGCAAAGACAACACGAATAGATCTTGATTTGTCTGGACCTTGCAATTGCTTCATTATTTCATTTTTCATCTGTTCCGTTTGAGGAGAATGAAACTGGGCAAAACGACAATTCCCAGGTTTTCTGTCTCCTGGAGGGAAATAACTTTTTTCATCCAGTATATCAGAAAAAAGCTTAAATGCATAACCACACCACTTTAGGGGCATGTATATTAACGTGAGTGGATATTCTCCTTAATTGATTCTTTAAATCATTCGCAATGGAAACTAGAATTGCCTTGAAACTATCTTCGCCTGCAGATGCTGGCATCCGTTTCTCCTTGTGGATAAAAATGTTTGATCGATCTAAATTGGCAACCACAACTCTCGGATTATTGAGGAAAAGAGAGCTTATTACCGCATCAAGTACATGTTTAGGTGCTGTTGCAGTTGGAACTAACAGCGGTGCATTAGGAAAAAGCGATCCTAATTGGGATAATTTCGCGAAATCTTTATGAAATTCCACCACCCACCCCCCCATTCCTCAACAAGGTGCCCTTCGTCAATAACACATGCTACAACATTGTTTTGCAATACGGTAGACATAAGAAGTCGTCTTCCTTCTTTACAAGAAATGATTGCTTCTGGATGAGAGAATATTATTTTGAACATTCCTTGCTTGATGTTCCTTATTGTGGTCGTGTCATTTGAAAGTTCTGCAAGATTTCCTTCACAATCAGTAGGTGTATTATTCTCATCTTCTTCATTGTCAGTTTCAGTAGCAGTAGGGCTCTTCTGTTTCAAAACAGTTGCTTCAGTTCCATGATCGTGCAAAATTGAGATCTGGTTATCGATTAGAGCGTTTAGTGGAGCAACAATCAAAACAATTTTACGGCCTATATTTTTTTTCATAGCATCCATAGTTTTGTCAAGATAATCAGCTACATATGGGAGAAGATGGAATATGACTGATTTTCCGTAGCCAGTTGGAAGTATTCCGATGGTGTCTCTCCTTTTCAGTATTATTGACTTCAATATTTGATACTGTTTAACTTTAAGAAAGAGATTACTGTAATTTCTCACCCGCAAAGCGTAGTTTATAGCGTTAAAAAACATATTCATTGAATGCATGTTGCTTTAGATTCGCCGCAGATTTGAAAATGATGTAACCATAGTATCACATCAAACTTTTATTTATCGATTACGAATTCTTTCATCTCTATTTTAAACGATTGTTTATTCACTCTGTTTTAAACGTTTATTCATCTTAAACGTTTAATCTTATCTATTTTAAACTTTTGTTTATCCCTGTCAGTTTTAAACGTTTATTCATCTCTATTTTAAACGTTCATTCATCACTATGTTAAGCACTCATTCATCTCTATTTTTTAACGTTTAAGTCACCTCCATTTTTAATGTTTATTTATCTCTACTTTAAACGTTTAATCTTAACTATTTTAAACTTTTGTTTATCCCAGTCTATTTTGAACGTTTATTTATCTCTATTTTAAACGTTCCTTCATCTCTATTTCAAGCATCTGCCTCTACTTTAAAAATGAAAGCTAGTACGGCTATTGCATTCATAATCTCCAAGCATGGCTACCTTGCAGTGTACTCCTCGAAAAGAATGTTATAGATGGAAAGATGTCAAGTTTTGTTGTGTTTGTGGTGACGATAAATCACCTAGCAGATTTACGAAGGTCTTTAGCTCTGTTGGTAGACAAAAGAAGTTATCTGAAGTGATATATTCCTTGACAAATTTTGAGTTAGAAGAATCTGACAGCAATGCAGGAACCTTGAAAGTCTGCCGATCGTGCACAGGAAAGCTCACAAAATCAACTGATTTTCAAACTTGTGCAATGAACACGCTGGAAAGTATTCGAGAAAAGCACCACCTAAATGATGTCTTATGTTTTCCTCAAGTAAGTCCATGTCTCAAATGGACAAGAGAATCAATGTAGAAACTTCAAGCGAGGCCCATAAGGAGAAAGACTACGCTGGGACTGATACGAATTCCACCCCTGACGTCGAGGTATGACAGACGTATTTTAATTTAATTCTTTTATGTGAGTTCTGCATTGCACCCAGTCATTCTGTGCTATAACTTTGGTTTGTTCAATTTTTAAAAACAATCAAAATATTTTATGCGTTTCATTGGCCAAAAATCATCTACTTATTGGGTGGGAACATGTGCTGATGCCATTCTAAACTAGTACACCAATTAGCTTTGTCAAAGTAATTTAGCAAACATATCATATATACCGTGTCATTTGTTCGAATCGGCACCATTTAATACTTCATACCTACAAAAAGTGGCTGGAACAGATAATTTCATGAGCAGAAGTCTTGCATCAATATGTAGATACATAGATAGCGTGACTGCCCCTGAAAACACCATTTATTACTTGCCAGCAAGTCTTAAAAAATATACAAATGTATCACATTGTACATCGTAATTATTTAACAATCCTTAGTTGATCATGCATATTTATATCCCGTAGGTCAATGTGCTAAGTACAAAAAAGTAGTCAAGTTGTTATCACGTCCATTTCGAGCATTATGCACGGAGCATACAAGGATAAAATTTTATCAAAGTGATCTTTGCAATAAACAGTTTGGAAAAATATGCATATATGAAATCAGGTGATGAAACGAAAGCATGCCAAAAATTTTCAAAAAGAACCCGTCGGGTATTAACAATGCATTTTCTAAAATATAGGTATTAAATGAAACATCTAAAGGACCCTTAAGTACAGAAGACCAGATTAAGCTTCATGAAGCGATAAACTCTGGCGTACCATCGAAAATTGCCAATGTAGTAGCATCAATTGATTCACTGACACTCAGCTTCAAGGAAAACGTACTTCACGAAGTTGACAAAGAGTGTAAAAAACTTTGCACGAAAGCTGAACCATCTGAACTGCGAAAAAAAAGTTTTGACGACTT
>JAODVM010388844.1:0-10674 GCA_025400095.1 Phenganax marumi
GACAACGACAGACCATGTTCAAATCTGTGCGCTCCGCCCGCGCGGGCAGAATGGCCGTAATGGAAAATGGCCTTAAATAAGGAGGTTAAAATACACATCTATTTTGAAAAACAGAAGTAGAAGCATTAAAAAGAACAGTTTTGTTGCTGTAGCAGTGCTGTTACGGATCTCACACATAAGAACTTTGTTTGTGCGACTTCAATGTATACAGAAGCATGTGACTGGCGTTCCCCAATGCAAACGGCGATTACAATTTATTCAAAACATCGCACTGGTTGTTGCCAGAGCCATAGTGGTACCTTGACGTTCTGTATTATCAGAAAGTCGTATTTCATTTAGTAGAAAATTAGAAATTCTTTTCGACGGTATATATTTACAATGACTGTCGCGTCGTAGGATCTTAAGGCCCAGGCACACTGGACGCGATTCGGCAACGCGAAGCGATAGTTCGACTTTCATTGACTGGGAACTTTGATTCTAGTAGAGAGTCTCCTGATAATCAAAGGCGATATAATATTTTTAGTTATTTAATCTACATGTCGTTTAAAATCATCTTCCATGGATCGATTTATTCGCTTTCAAAATTTGAAAAATCGCGTCGCTTTGCCGAATCGCGTCTGGTGTGTCTGGACCTTTAAGCTCGTTCTTGTCTCAATTTAGCATTATGGGCACTGGACCTATTTTCTTCTATTTACAGAAGAGGGACATGACAGTTTCGAAGACGCTGTTTCTTGCGTCGAGTTAATGTTGTGGAAGGTTAAAGAAGATATGAAAATAAAAGAACGAAAGAAATAAGTATTGCAAGACAAATGAGGTTTGGTACTTTTGGTTAGAGCTTGTATTTTGAGTTAGTGATCAATTGTATGTGCAAGCAAACAAGTTGGACGATCAGAGATTGCCCGCACATAATACTGATGACAGTGTGGCCAAAAATAAAGTTGATATAAGCGGCACACATTCAGTGTGCGAATATGTCATCGACGCTATAGCACGTGTCCAAGGTTGGGTAATAAGAGAAATGATTAATCGGTGGTATCTTCATTTTACACTTAAACACAAACGAGAAAATGCGTTATTCTTGCGTGTTTCGTTGAGACTCGACATTCCCAGTTCGGACAGGTCAGGCCTAGGTCAGACGTCGCTCTTCTCATGTGCCGAACCTAATGCAAATGAGCTCAGACAAAGACGTTAGGTCATTTGCATTAAGGCCACTTTCCATTACGGCCGTTTTGCCCGCGCAGGCGGAGCGCATAGATTTGAACATGCTCTGTCGTTGTCTGTTTGTGCTTGATCTCGCGTGCGCGCCAGGAAAGTTAAAAGTAATTCAACTTTCTCCGCGTGCACGCGAGATCAA
This sequence comes from Phenganax marumi, assembly GCA_025400095.1. Taxonomy (NCBI): domain Eukaryota; kingdom Metazoa; phylum Cnidaria; class Anthozoa; order Malacalcyonacea; family Clavulariidae; genus Phenganax; species Phenganax marumi. The sequence goes on from JAODVM010388844.1 coordinate 1,355, forward strand.
GAGCGGAGAATCCACAACAGAGCATGTTTAAACTGTGCGCTCCGCCCGCGCGGGCAAAACGGTCGTAATGGAAAATGACCTTTGGTTGGGCGCATGAGAAGAGCGACGTTTGACCTAGGCGTCAATTGCATCGTACTTGGGCGAGATTAGGGTTAGGAATTTAGGATCAAAGAGAATGTACTCAGTAATTCATGCGCCAAACATTTGGTTCTTACTCCGGAAACTTTTCCCTGACAACTTTCGTTAGTGTCATAGTTATGGGTACGGTAAACAAGCTTTTCTCACTGACCGTCGGGCCCACAAGCAAGTTCAATTGTTCTAAACTTGGGACAAATTCAGCCAATTATTTTCAGATGACAGTAATACGAACAACGAAAGGCCTCCTGCTCGAAATGCCGTGAATTGATTCTTTTCAACGCGATACAAGTCGCACAAAAATCTACGTTGAATTCATTTCAAAAAGGCTTGTTAGAACCCATTACAAGAGATGTTTACTACATTACAAAGCAATATATAATTTGATTACTTGTGTTAGTTGTATTGTTACTTCCTAGATCAAATTCAATTCTAGATTGTACATGAGTACACGATCAAAATATTTTGCTATGATTTGCTAATTATCTGTCCAATTAAAAGTTTGTAAAATATTCTTTCACCAAATATTGCAACATAAGAAGTGTCAAACATAACACTCCTGCATTCAGTAAATAATTTTCTCCATGGCAAACACTCGTATTTGAATTGCAAATACAAGCATGATTCTGGATACACGACATCAACTTTCTCGATAATGAATACATGGTCTAAGCTGCTGGTAATCACTTGGGTGTCGACTATGATTCGTCCTAAATAAGATAAGAAACTATTTCAAGAAATGTATTTGTATCGAGAACCAATAGAAACAAAAAGTATTATGAAAAGCCTCATCTTGGACATGCTGGTAGTTTCTAGGCATGGTGCACAGAGCAGAATTGCAAATTGTTTTCCTGCCTAGAATATTTGACTTTCCCTGCTAAATCCCCGAAAAAGACATTTGTGCATAAAAAATTTACCTTGAAACACAACATAGATAACAATCATAATGTTACCATAACATCAAATTATACATAATACAGCAGGATAAATACTAAAATAGTAAGAGTATTATATACCTGGCAATTTTTCCGGGGCTACGAAATATAACCATAATCCAAAGAATGGAAAAGAATTCAACAGTGCTACTAAACTATTCAAAAATGATTGCACAAGTAGCACTAATAATCTAAGACTGGTGAAGACAATGTAATAGAGCAGGACTGTAGGAAAGAGGAACAATAAGATTGTGAAAAGCAAAGTTCCGATAAAGAGTCTGTCGACATCATACTCAACAGAGTCGACTCTTTTGCGAAGAAAACTCCATTTCTTGCCTGAAAGTAGAAAAGCAAGAAAGTATTTACATAAAGAAATTACAATTTTTGTGATATTCCTCTGCATTGATGAAGTAAAGCTTAATAAATGAGTAGGAGTGTTTTATATCACATAAAAAGTCACTAATTAAACATGTGTTTGTTTTGAAATTTATTGTGAATTATCGATGAGTTTCTGAAGAAAAATGAATCACTGACAACAATTTAACAAACATATATTTAACTAGCTGTGTAAACTTTACTATCACACTGTATGTATTACTAACCAGTAAATAACCTCAAGAGAGAAGACAAGACATGGATTTCCAAACCAAACAGCCTTGCAGCGTAAATATAGAAGCAGTGAATATGTGCAGTTAGCAGTGATACTAAATCACATAACAGAGCAAGTAAGAATGTCACACCCAAACATCCAGCCAAAGTGCAGGACAAGATTATTGTTGGTAAATATGCCTCAATGAAATACAAATAGTTTGTCCACAAATATACATGATAAATGTAAAAATTTCCAAGGAACTGATTTAGTGGGATGTTTAGCTTGAGGCCAGCTGGTGCACCCATCAGCCAGTTAAGCAAGTTTAGTAACTGCTCTGCAACTTTGTATTTTTGACCAATGAGCCAGGATGATATCAATAGATAACGTTGATTCGAGAATATGAAATTAACAACCAGCAATCCAATGATAATATCAGTTAATAACAATAGAAGCTGATTAGTTTTACTTATTGACTTTAAACCAATATTAACTTGTTCAATGTTTTCTTTTCTGTCCATAAACAAATCAAATAGCTGTGCACATCTGTATGACAGTTGCTTTGCTACAAAAAGGTACTGGGTTAAATGGCCAAGATATTGTTTTAAAATTATTGGCAGGCTAGCCTGGAGATAATCAAAAAGCCAAAAACCTGACAAAAATATCAGTGAGAGCAAGTTGAAAACAGAACTGTTAGCATTGGAACATCTGTTGTTTTTAGAAGGATGCTCTTGGGCGTTGCACGTTTGCTTTTCCCTGATTAAATTCAAACGCTGCTTTCCTTCTGTCTCGTTATTTGAATCTACTGGATATAGCCAACTCAACGTAGACCGGCTTACATTCCATTCTAGACAAACAATACGGATATCGATATTGCGTCGGCATAGAAAGGGCGTTTGCTTTGCAGAGTGTCTACATAGAACAACAAGCGATTTTCCCTTCAATATTCTATTGATACAAACCACAAGGAAAAGAATTGGTCTCGATTGATTTTCCTGTTTCAACATGGCAAACAATTTTTCTTGATCCACGTCCTCCTTATTGTAAAGGAGTCCAAGCAATAATTTCGCGTCTCTGAAATTGGTGTTTTCATGATTCACCGGCGTTTGCTCAACATTGTTCTCATAAGGAACCGCGTCGTCGATATCCAATATCTTATCCCCATTGCTGTCAATTCTTTCTTGGCCATAGAGAAGACTGCAAGTTCTATGTGGTGAAAAAGACTTATCTTTGTCAAATATGACAGTTACTCGCGATTTTGTCGATTTGACCGCCATGTTGGAATTGCATTGTTACATGAAGTACAATGCCCGTTTATTGATACCACTGACTTCTATTTCACTCGATCTGCATGCTCAAGATGGAGCACCATGGAATGACCATGGAGCACCCGTTTAAGTGCCGCAAACAAACTTCATTTCAGGACATCTCAATGTTCAGTCGTGGACGAAACTTTTTTGTTCCGTATTCTGAAAATAGTTGTGGAACACTGCAACTTTTAGCTGTAGCATTCAAAGGCTTTGAATGATATCTGATGTCCGCACTGTACGCACTGCGGACATCATTTAATGGTCACCGACAGCGCACTTGAAATTAGTACCTAGGACCAGTTATCTCACAATAATAGTTATATTAGTAACATTGATGACCGACTGTGGTAGCGGATGAGCCAAAATCTTATTAGACATGCACTATAAAATCAACTTTCCCAATTGTGCAATTCCTTAGCAACGTAACTCAATAACAATGTTGTCATTTAATCCCCGTAAACACATTTACACCATAAGCTGTCACCTCAGCATTGCTAAACTTCAACATTGATTGTACTCTCGATTGTACTGGTGGTTTTTTGATTTTGAGGCTGTATACCGATCGGTTGCTTGTATAGTTAGCAAATATGGGCACTGGTGCCTCGAAGAATCGGACGAAGAATAAAGTGCGTCAAAATGCCATGGTTGTCGGTAGTTTGCAAGTGAAGGCTCAAAAGTTAAATCAGTCTAAAGACAGCACGGACACAAACCCCGCAAAAGTGGAGGAAACCAAACCTATGTCATCAGTGACATATTTGGACACGCACACAGTGACCGATTCCCTTCTCTTCAATAAAATTACAGACGGAAAGAGTAGCCTGTTTGCACCATACTTTAAGGCTTGGCTCGTCAGGGTAATTATAGGTTGTGCTATAATTAAAGTGAACTGACGTAATGACATTATGTAATGCGTGACGCAGTTTAGTTAACCGCCCGATGAACGTGGCTCATATTGTAATACACTGTAATTGTGGAGTTTGTTCTACAATTATTGAAGATGCTATACCCCCCTATCTACGCATGTGCAGCCAGATTGGGATCCTCCTTATCTTAACAATAAACATTTTATTTATGTATAGCACGTTCTATGGCATTCGTGATTCTGTTTCAAAGACACAATTTTCATTTTAACGCAGGAGGGATCATGTACAAAATTCGTCATCATTTATTTTTTAAATTTCAACCTTTGAATTTCAAATTGTAAACCAAGTAAAAAAAGACTGTAGCTACCGAACTTTCTTACACTGACTGACTTCACATAAATCATTAAACATTACTCTACTCGTTGTCTAGGTTGAAGCAGATGAACTGTGTTCTATTTGTGCGAAATTTAACGGCAAGAAAGTGTTTCCGTGTCGTGTTTGTACGCGAGTATTTCACGAAGGGTGTTTGCAAAAAACGAGAAAACTAATCGATAAAGATTCTAAGGACGCATTTTCAAGAGCTGGAACAGATATGGGATGGAGTTGTCATTACTGTGTTTGTTTTATCCATTTTTGTTTCATTCATTTTTATACAATTAACGACTTTTCTACGGTATTAATCAGTAGCAAGGGTTAAGGTGTACGGCGGTAATAACGATTTTAATTGATTCCGAATTCCTATAAAAAATTCGGTGCGCCAAGTGCTTAGCAACACGTATACTTTCTGGTAGGACGAAAGAACTCCTTAATGATTTTCACCGGTTCTTAAATTTTTTCAATACGACCATGAACAAGCCCGCCACAAAGTACTCATCTTCTAAATTTGTCTGTTGAAGTCGCACTTTCCACCGTTGCACGGCGAGTGTCATCACCACATGCACTGGAAGCAGCACTACAAATGACATCGTGATTCGTGCAGTATTTGCATGGTAAAGAATGTTCTATGTTTTTTTAGGAAAATATCACCCTTATACTTTCTGATGAGGAAATGCAAAACCTTATCGAGTATTTTGACCGATTGGATACAAACCAAGGTAAGTTTTAATTTTTTGTTAAAATTAATGAAGAAATTTTACATTTACGTGATTTTCGCTAAATTTCCATCTTTTTCTCTGCAGATACACAAATAGAAAAAGCTGGATACATCAGCATTAGAAAACTGTCATTTGAAAATGAAAATCCGGGAACAGAATTACCAGTTGACTATGAGGAAGATCTTGAGCGTGAGGTTAGTAGTGATTGAAGAAACAACGTCGAAAAATAGAAAATGAATTGAAAGAAATGAAATTTTGTGAAATCTAGGAACATAATAATCTTGGATGGTGATCGTGGATGGCTGTATGGGTTTATCGTCGAAACATAGCGCATACAATAACCTGTCTTCCGTTCTCTTCCTATTTAGTTCAATGTGATGGACAGAAACAGCACTGGCACTATTGACTGGTGGGAATTCGTCAATCACGAAGCTGTCAAAGTTTTAGGAAGAAGAGATAAAGTGAGTTATGCAGTACACAACAATTTGTATTTATTTATACAAAAGTACTATCAGTACCTATGTCAACACGAACTCGTTTTTCTTCTTGGTTTCTGCAAGATACTGGCAAAACGTCTGTAGCTAGTCTAGAGAACGAAGAATGTGGCGACACCACGGCGAAAGTGACTCGAATAACATATACGTAGTAAACATTTCATGGTAACTTGGAAGTTTATACGACAACCAAGAAAGGCGCCTGAATCTTGGCATAAATTTGCAGGCTACCATGCATTTTTGTCCTTTGTAATCGTAAATACGCTTTTACTTGAATGCTTTAACCCAGCTGTAGGATATATTTTTGGTTTCCAAGCGTAACGATGTGGTGTTTTTCATTGGTGAATTTTGTAATGTACTGAACATTGCGATGTTGCTCCCCATAATTTTATACAGTTCTAATCTGGCTCCCAACCGCTAGCCCTCTTGCTATTTCTCCACGAGTTGCCCTGTGTATGCACGAGGAAGCTCACGAATACCCACGCGATCGATTTATTCGTGATTAGGCCCAGGGATGAGGCTTCCTATGTTCTGCCATATAGTTGATTTTGGTTGTTTGAAACAATAACGTTACTTAAACATTTTAATTTTTTTTTTAGCGTGCTCTAGCTAAATTGTTAAGCAAACGTGAAATTGAACAAGCTCGAGATATGTTTCATTCCTTCGATCGTGATGAAGATGGATATATTACTGGGTACGAGGCAATGAAGGCTTATGAGAGATGGTTCGGACAACTTAAGATTCCAGTTGATAACTCTGATCATGATTGGTGAGTTCCACTCTGACAGATCACACAGTTCGCATTGAAATCCTTAGCGATGAGCTCTAAGACATTCATGATGTCGCGCCAATAACTACACGGATCCGTATAACTGCAGTTCTTGGATCACCTTATTCAACTGGGTACTGGGTTGTAATCTGAGAGGGGTAAATATAGTCACCCCACAACGGACCTACAGATGCTGTTTTTCTATAGTGTTTTCATTCACAGTAACGTTCTAAGTCGTTTCTCTTTCGTTCCATGCAGCGATTCAAAGTCGAGATTCTTACAACGTCAAGAAGTTAATGGACACATCGATATGCATATGAAAATTTTAATGGATGCTGATTCCGACAAAAATAAGTATGTTTTGTAACTAATTAATTACAGATAAACTCTGCATCTAAAGTGTCTCGCCTTAAGTAGCGCGAGTCGAATGATGAGAGACTGTACTACAATTTTACGCCGTATTAATCGACTGAAATACGTTTTTTAATATTTTCATACAGATTAATTTCATGGCAAGAATATTTGCAAGATCAAGCGTTGTACCTTTTAGCAGCTCGTCCAAATTTCTACGTGCCTTCAAACCACAGGCAACGCTTGGAAAAGTGAAAAGAAAAGTCTATATGCACAAAGGGAACTGCCGACTATTGCATTACTGACATCATGAGAAACAGGAGCGAAGAGCCCTGCTTGATTCCTTTTCATTCTATTTGAAACGTAAAGCGCTGATCAAAGAGAGTAAACCCATGCCCGTTCACCTTTGAATTTTACTTGAAGCAGAACAAACATACTGCAGCCACATTGACTACAGTAAACGGAGAATAAGAAAAAAAAGAAGTTCACATTTTTATGCATGAGTACTGATTCACGCACGCGATTGCTCTTCATTTCATCAAATTTAAAAAAAATCTTCACCTTGTAGTTTTTTCAGTACTAGTGCTATATTTACTTCTTTCGCTATTCCTTGTATACTATGTTGTACTCACTCGCGATGTGCGTCTTACAATGTCTATACTTGCAAAACAAGCACATCGAGAACACAAGGCCAATAATTTGTATGCCAAAAATCCAGGCTACAAATGAGCGAAATACATGCAGGTTTTTGACGAAATAATTTCGGACATGTTCGAAGCATCCCTCTTTATTGATAGCAAAAACTGCGGTAGATGTGTCTATCATATTTTGATCTAGTGCTTCCATCGAACTGCTCTTCTTTAGGCAACTACTGGGAACATTCATTTTATGGTGTTTTCCCCATGTTGTATTGAACCAATCCGTGTAGTCCATGCATCCACAGCAATGGAAGACCTTTTGGAAACTATCAATAGACTTCGTAATTCCATCGAAGTTTTTAACCTCGTAAAAATCCATCGTTAATTTAATATCAGTGATGATGCGTTGTTCCACTTTTTCTTTGTGTAAACTGATCACAGTTATGGCTACGATTTGGAAACTCAAGAAAATCATAACAACTGCGAGGTAGATGCCTAGTATTAGATGATTCTCCGTATGAGTGCCACAGCATGCTAGTAAGACCACGAGTATTATAATGCACCCAATCGATAGACATAACTCTGCCGCTGAACTGTATCCTCCGTTCGTCCTCATCACTGAATCCTCATATTCGCTCCCTTCTGTGTTATATCTAGGACGTCTCATGGAACCTTGTAATGAGACACCCACACCTATCAAAGTCCAACCGAGTAGCCATAAAAATCCGTTGAAAACGCATACAACTGTTTTCGCACATCTGAAACTGAACCGTTTCCATGACTGAGAGCTACGAGGCTCTTGTAAATCTGTCTCGTTTGATAAACTAAAGCATTCGTCCATCTTCCCAGTCACTCAAGTAATGATCTATGGCAATCTTTTGTCTATGTTTTCTGGAGCTATTAGCTAAGCACACGTCTTTCGTGAGGTAAACCAATCGTGTGGTCTCCACGCTATTCTTTGTGATTCAAGTTGGAATTGTTTCTATGAGTTTTCATTTGATAAAAATGCTCCTTCAATTTTCACATTGTATTAAAGATCCATTGATCCAATGGCAAACTTAGTTTAAAGTTAATAGCATTTGTTTACAAAAGTGTATAGTCACCGTATTTGTCGTAAATGATCGCACTTTGCTTTTTCAAAAAGGCATACAGTAACAAACAATCGCACTGATGGAACCGTAGTATCATGACGACTAAGATGTGACCATCTCTCACGAACAGTAGCTAGAGCATACTTCTGTAGAAATTGTTCATAATTGCTGCTCTTGCTTTCTTTGTTGAAATTAAGATGGACGGTCAAAACAGCTTTCATTAATATGTTCTGGTACCTGTTCCCAAGGAACTTTTTGTCACTTTGTCAGCCGTCAACTATACGTCTATTGATGCGTTGCATTTTATAACCTAGAACTAGTCAATTAGCCAAATTAGTTCTTCATTGACCGTCGACCACTTTCATGTGCTTGAATGCAATGGACTTAACACTTACAACAAAATAAATGCATGTGCAAAGACAATAAGAACTATCTTTGGACAGTTTGAATGTAAAGTACTGTTTTGTTAAATGGGATATCTATCCGAATTCCAGATTCGGTTTGTACGACAATGAACATTACAATACCCATCGGATCTAATATATCCTTTATTTGGATCCAGCCTAGACACAACGCGTTGTTTAGGTACTCTCAGTCTCTTTCAAGTTCTGGAAGGCTTTCCCAAAATATCTGCAGTGTGTCAATCAGTGTCTGTAGTCTGGACAATTGTGGGTCACCGCACGCGCAGAACAAAGTCAGCCTCCGCGAGAGCGAGAGAATTTAGGGCTTACATTGACCAGGTCAAAATGCAATGATTGTTTTTTTCTGCATAGGAGCGATTTCATCTCTTGAAGAGGTGAAGGAAAAACTGGCCGTCTTAATAGTGGAGCGAGAAAATCTTTCGCTAGCGGTTCTTCCTCCTTAAAAACATCGACTGTTACGTTTTGGCATGAACTACGCTTTGAATAGACACAGCAGTCTGCAGTGACTATGCTCGTTCCCAGTCCCTGTGAGAGACGATTTTGGGGTTGCCCCATGCAGAAAAATTTTTTGGGATCACTTCGCGGCCTGGTTACTCAGCATTAATATTATTTAAATACGTAATCCCTTA
>JAODVM010389177.1:0-10673 GCA_025400095.1 Phenganax marumi
GCCAAGAGGACTGGTGCCATGGCTGACCACAGGGCTCTTGCTAAAAAGTGAACAGCCACTGGGCTCTTGCAAGACATTAACACCAAAACCTTTGTCCTCCTTACACAGGAAGACTTGTGCTGGTCCACTGTGGAGCCCTCACTTTTGGGTCTTCCCCTTGGCCTTCTTGGTCTGGCCCTTGGCAGCCTGCTTGGCAGCTGGCTTCTTGGCTGGCAACTTGGTCTTGGCCTTGTTGACCTGGTCCTGGAGCCAGTCCTGGTAGAGCATGGTCCCTGCATGGGAACCCACACAGGTTGCAAGTGGGGAAATCCTGGATCTTCCTCATGAAGATCCAGGACCCACATGGGAAATTGCACAGAGGCTTCGGACTGGCTTGGGACTGGACCTCCTCTGCTGGGTGGCAGTGGAAGCAGCTGGCTTTTTGGCAGCAGTGGAAGCAGCTGGCTTTGTGGCCACCATGGCTGTAGAGGCTGAGACATGGAGTCTGGCTTGGCAACAACAGTGGGCACAGTGGCTGCAGTGATGAAATGCATTTCAAACGCATGGTCTGACTATAGCCATTTGGCTGCATGAACCATGGCTAGAAAAAACATGACAGCCACATGGGCTCTGAAACCATGGCAGGACGATAGCCACAGGGGCAAACAACACAACCATTTGCTGTAAGTTGAACAGCCACTATTAGGCTCTTAAGGTATGCTTTGCAAGTGCATGGTTGCACATGTGCATGACAGCCACAGGGCTCTTGTGACATGTTGGCTCTAAAGAAAAGAACACAGCCATCTGGCTCTCATGCTTCAAAAACAATTGGTTGGACAGCCACTGGGCTCATGGTTGCAGCATATCTTTTTGTCGCAGCCTGGGTTGCTGCATCTGGTTTGCTCAAGGTGGGTGACACCAGGTACCTTAGCTGATAAACAAAAAACATATATGTTTCTCTGTTGGAAAACTATTTGGAACCAAACCATTCTTGGAGATGGATGTTGATATACATTGGATGAATTTCAAATGGGTATGACTTCTTGTACATATATGGTTTGAAAAAGCCACTGGGCTCTATACAGAAAATGAATTTAAAGCCAGGGGCCTGGCAGTGGTCTGGCTAGAGGCGAAGCCAGTCTGGCATTCTGTGGTCTTCTCCTTCTCTGGCCACAATCTCCCTGTGCATGGTGACCAGTTGCTGAAAGTATGGGTCTTGCTGGTACCTGGGCCCAGGCATGTGCACAGCATGCTTTTGAAAGAGAAACACCAAGAAGTTAAAAGAAACACTTGAAGCTTTTGCAGCAAAATGAGCCATGTAATCCAAGGCTCCACTGGACATATCTCTGGACCTGCTCCCAGTTGCCCTGGTGGTAGGCCTGGAGGAGGTTCCTGCTGTTCTGGATCCACTGTCCCTGCTGGGTTTGGTCAGACAGGCTCATGGAGTACTGTGCATGGAGCTGGTCGCACTTTGGCCAATCCTGGTCCAGCCAAGCTTGGCAGAACCAAGCAACTTTGTTCTTCCATCCAGTCTGCTGGCTCCTTGGTACTCTTGTGGGAGCTGGTGCCTTTGGGGCCACTGCTTGGGCAACTGCCTGGGCCAGGGTTGGCCTGGCTAGGCCTGAGCCAGTGGCCATCTCTGCATCTGTGGAACTGGCTGCTTCCACAGGCACTGGCCTGGTGGCTTCTACAGGCTCTGGCCTGGCAGCTCTGGCCTGGCAGCTTCTGCAGCTGGCTCTGGCCTGGCAGCTTCTGCAGCTGGCCCTGGCCTGGCAGTTGGTGGCTCTGGCCTGACTGGCTCTGGCCTGACAGGCTCTGGCCTCTTGGGACTGGCCACCAACTTAGGCTTTGGTCTGGCCACCAGTGGTCCCAGTCACCCAGCCCTTGGAGGTCCTGGACTTGGGACTGGATACCTTCTCCCTATTGGGCCATAGACTACTGGCTGGCCCTGTGGTCGAACTAGTGGCTGGCCCTGTGGAAACAGCAAGCTTCTGCCTATGGCCCACACTCTGGCAGGCACATGGCCTCTGGCCTCATGGCCAGAGACATCTTCCTGCCAGAAGCTTAGCCATTCCCATTCTGGAACCATGGCTAGCTCTGGAGTTTTGGTTTGACACACTCCTTTGGAGTGGTTTGCAAGTGTTTGGAGCACCTTTGGCAACCTGGTTGGAAGTGCTGTGGCTAGCTCTGGAGCTTTGGAAGGGTTGAAAAATTAGATTCAGAATCTGAATTTAATTCCTGAATTTTCGCAGTTAAATTCAGATTCTGAATTTAATTCCTGATTTTTTGCAGTTAAATTCAGATTCTGAATTTAACTGCCGAATTTTTGAAATTAAATTCAGAATCTGAATTTAATTTGTTGATAAAAAATGGTATTTTTAACTTTCAAGTCTGGAAATCTTCTATGTGAACCAAGATTTCTTGGACTTAAAATGGTTTAGATTGCAAAATAACTAGGTCTGAAGCTTGGTGAAGACAGCTTTGGAGGAAGAGCCCACAAAAGGCTGCAGGATGCCTTGGATGAATGCAACTGATAGACCATATTTTTTGGTATGAACTAATTATGGTGATACTTACATCTAGACAGTCTGGAGTCAGACCTGCTTTGATGACTTGAACATGGATTCAAAATGGTTTCTATTGAACTACTGGCTGGTTTCCCTTTACAAAACCTTATGCAAACAACCAAATGGATTTGGAACAACAACAAAACAAACCAAACTTTCACCTAGTCCCTTGGTTCACAGGGCTACTGATTTCCTTTCACCTGTGGTTACCATTGCCAACTTGGAAACTATATGCAAAAAGAGGAGTCTAAAACCATGATTGGAAGAAGGAAATGTCAAGAGTTGATGGTATGAGGTAGTCTTGGTACAGCCACTGGGCTTTCAAGCCTGTGTGGAAAACACATGACAGCCACATGGGCTCTGGAAACACACATGACAGCCACATGGGCTCTAAAACCATGGTAAGAACATAACATGACAGCCACATGGGCTCTCAAACCATGGAAACAAACAAACCAGGCACAGGGGCTCCAAAGAACAGCCAATGGGCTCTTGCTGGGAAGTGAACAGCCACTGGGCTCTTGCAAGAGATCCTGGCTTTTTCCTTCTGGCTCAGGAAGACTTCTGCTAGGCAGCTGGCCACTCTTGGACCATCACTTCTTGGTCTTCGCAGTGGGCTTGGACATGGGCACTTTGGTCTTGCCATGGACCTTCTTGGTGGGGCCCTTGCCCTTCATGGCTGCAGGCTTGGACTTGGTAGCTGCAGTGGCCTCCTGCAGCTGGAGCTCCAGCCAATCCTCATGGAGGATGGTCCCACCCATTTGGAGTGATTTCCTCCATGGGAAATTGCACAGCTGGCAAGTGGGTCTGTTGGCCGCCTTGCGCATGAAGACCCAGCTTCCACATGGCTTCTGTGGATTCTGGCACTGGACCATGATGTCCCACAGCAGCAGTGGTCGGGCCTGGTCCTCATCTGCCTGGGTCACAGCTGGCTTCTTCAGGGTGGCAGCTGGCTTCTTCATGGCTGCTGGCACTGAGGCACACACTGGGGCTTGGGCTTCTCTCTGGTGTGGACAGAGTGGCTGCTGGAAGGAAATGCATTTGAAAAGAATGGTCTGACTGTAGCCATGTGGCTCCATGAACCATGGAAGGAAACAACATGACAGCCACATGGGCTCTAAAACCTTGGCAGGAAAACAGCCACATGGGCTCTCCAAACATGGAAACAAACACAGGCAAGTGTGCAAAGTGAACAGCCACTGGGCTCTTGCTAAGGAAGGGCCATTTTCCTTCTCAGTCTGGAAGACTTCTGCTGAGCAGCTGGCCACTCTGGACCATCACTTCTTGGTCTTTGCCTTGGGCTTGGACATAGCCATAGTGCTCTTGCCGTGGCCCTTGGTGGTGGGGCCCTTGCCCTTCATGGCTGCAGGCTTGGACTTGGTAGCAGCTGTGGCCTTCTGCAGCTGGAGCTCCAGCCAATCCTCATGGAGGATGGTCCCACCCATTTGGAGGGAATTCCTGCTTCTTTGGGTTCTGGCCACAGCAGCAATGGTCGGACCTGGTCCTCCTCTGGCTGGGCAAGAGTGGCAGTGGCAGTGGCCATGGTCCCACTGGCAGCTGGCTTCCCCAGGGTGGCAGCTGGCTTCTTCATGGGCATGGCTGCTGGCACTGAGGCACACAGTGGGGCTTGGGCTTCTCACTGGTGTGGACAGAGTGGCTGCAGGAAGGAAATGCATTTGAACCACATGGTCTGACTGTAGCCATGTGGCTCCATGAACCATGGAAGGAAACAACATGACAGCCACATGGGCTCTAAATCCTTGGCAGGAAAACAGCCACATGGGCTCCCCAAGAATGGAAACAAACCACAAGGCTTTCAAGATAAACAGCCACAAGGCTCTTACAAAGAGGAAAACTACACAAGGCATTTGAGCTTGGTAATGATAATTGGAATATGAAACAGCCACTGGGCTCACAATGCTGCGACCATGGAAGGTTTTTTCCACACACAGAGCAAGTTGCTCTCACTGGTGAGACCTTCTGGCCTCAGTCACTCCAGTCCATCTCCAGCAGCCAGTGGTTGATCTGGGGCCATGGCTCGCCACAAATGCAGTGGCCATGCCAATAGCAGTTCAGGATGTAGGCCTGGTACCTGCAGTGGGGGCAGGTCCACCTCTGGTCCCAGAACCTCTCCCACTTGGCTGGCCATGGTCGCCCATTGTACCAGGTTGGGTCATGGCTGGCCCTTGGCTGAGCTTTGGGTGCACCTTTGTGGGCTCCTTTGGCTGGCCACTTGGCCTGGTACCACATGTGGCTGGTGGGCACAGTGGCTGGTGGGCACAGTGGCTCTTGGGCACAGTGGCTGCAAATCATGCTGATGGTATATGAAGTTAGAAACAGCCACTAGGCTCTTTGTTCTACTTTTGGCCTCAGAAACAATTTATACAGATATTGGCACCATTGGTATATATATATATACATAAATCTAGAAACATGTATGGTTGGTGTGGATTTGTACATAGCCACATGGCTCATGAATCTGATTGCATCAAAACAAAAATTCTGGAACATGGTGATGTTGTTTGGATAGACACATGGTGCTTTGCACATGTATGGAACAGCCATGTTGGCTCCAGGCTTTTACTATAGAAGCATATTTCATGGACACAGAATCTCAATTATCCACATGGCTTTTCTCCTTTCCAAAGCATAGCAAGGTGTCTCATACAAAAGTGGCCCTCTTGTTGGCCAACCCTTGTTGGTGCCTATTTCCTGCTCTTCTTCTTGGGCGGTTGCTTGGTGTCCCCTGAGGTCTCTTTTTCCTGGGACTCTTTGGTGTACAAAAGAAGTTGGTGCTTGCCCAATGCTTCAGGATTGGTCAAGATGGGGATGGAAATGCCATCTTGCGCAACATGGCTCCATTCCAAGGTCACAGCTTCCTCTTCAGTGGTTGGTTTGGCCCAAAAAAGGGGAACCAAGCAATGCTCATCATTGAAGCCAGTGGACTGCTTCCATGCACAAATGGTAAATGCCATGCCCTGGCACTGGATCCTCAATTTGGACTGGAGGCCTTCTTTGGCTTTGGTAACAGTCCCCAAAGGAACAAGTTTGAGCTGCTTCTTTTTGAAGGACTGCTGGGTATAAAGAGCCATTGGATACAAAGCAAATGCAACCTGCTTTGGTGCAAGAGCATGGCACTGGTAGCAAGCATGCAAGGCATTGGCTACTGACAGCCTGGTGAGCTCTTCTTGGCAAGTACTGTGCTGCTCTGGCAAGCTCAGCCTGGCAGTCTCTTCTGGGCAAAGGAGAGGCATCTGAGACTTGGTGACCTTCCATTTCTTGAGGTCTGCAAACACAACATGGATTTCCTCTGGGCTTTGAAATAGGGCTGAATGGGCCATGGTTACATTGTCATCATTCACTTTGGTGAGCTGGAAAGGCTTCTGGCCATCCTCTTTGGGGCAGCAATACCTCAGGACTGAATTAACAAACAACCAATAAAACACATACAAAACAAACACAATGAAAAAATCAACAAACCAAAATATGCAAGTCACATCTTCCCAATTTCCATATGGGCATTCTGTAGCAAAGCCATGGTTTTGGCATCTGCATTGAGGGCATCAGTGATCTGCAAAGGCTTTTCAGGTACATGGGATGGAGTGGATGTGCTGCCATACTCTGCAAGATCTTCAGTGAAGGACTGGAGAATTTCTGGCAAGCCCTCCCATTGCATGGTCTCCCTGGAAAACTTCTGTTTGTTCAACAGAAAAAGCATGGCTCTGACTGCCATTCGCCCAAAGGATTTGAAGGCATGGGCCTCAGCATTGTCCCTGGTCTCACTTGCTTGGCTGGACAGCCAAGAATTGGCTGTCTTCCATGCATCAGCAAGCATGGCCTCTGCTTCAACCACCTGTTCCTCCAGATCTTTGGACTTGAGTCTGTCCAGGTCACTTCTGGTCAACAACCTGGCAAACCCATCTTCATGCCTGGTGGTTGTCAATTGGCAAGCCCAGGCTGCAAGGCGAATCATTGGAAAAAGGTTTGTGGGATGCTTGAAGTCAAGGTGGGCCAGGTAGGACATGAATTCCTTCCCCAGCAATAGGGTGGAATTTATGGATCTGCTGAAGGTGCTGAGGAAGTGGATCAAGGGAAACTGGGGCCCTCCTGCAAACCTCTGGACATACAGTGCTATGGCTGGTAAGCTGTCTCTGCACTTGATGTCTCCTTGCCTGGCCTTGGTAATGGCATCATTCAATTTGAGGCCTGCTTTGAAATAGGTGGCCATAAGGCAAGCTGTCTCCAACTCATTGATGGCCTTTCCAATGGAATTATTGGAATTTTGGGCCATTTGCAGAAAATTGCACAGCATTGGGATGGCATCCTCCAGAGCATGGGAAAGCACCATCCAATTCCATCCATGGTGGATGAGCTCCCATGCAGGGTTGCTTTTGGGAACATCCATTGATTGGCCATTGGGGCCCTGCACCCCTGCTTCCAAACACCTCAAAAAAGGCCACTGTATGGCTTGATCCCAGGCTCAGGTAGCCTCAGTTGGCAATGTATTTGCTCATAATTACAGTTCCTCTATAACACCATGCATACACAGCCACTGGGCTCTCAGGACCAAGAATATATTCAATTGTGTTGTGGCCAAGGTATTCAATTGTGGCCAAGGAACGCTCTGATCCACAAAGTGGGGCTAAACATCCTTGGGACTCTGCAATGAGCTGCTTGTTCTTGGCAATCTGCTGGGACCTCTTGGGCTCTTGGGTGCTCATCTCAATGCAAATGGCACCCTGCAGCATGGACTTCTTCACTCCTACCTCCATCAGGTGAGCACCTTTGGCATGTACATCATGATAACTCAACATGCTTTGGGCTCTGTT
Source organism: Phenganax marumi (assembly GCA_025400095.1). Lineage (NCBI taxonomy): Eukaryota > Metazoa > Cnidaria > Anthozoa > Malacalcyonacea > Clavulariidae > Phenganax > Phenganax marumi. The sequence goes on from JAODVM010389177.1 coordinate 7,376, forward strand.
GGATGGATGGCATAGAACCTCTTTGGGCAACAGCTCCTGGTGGTGGGCAAAACCACTGGCTTGGAGAAGTTCAATCACTTCCTCCACCTTTTGGTTCACTGGCTTTGAGCTGTCCAAGGTGGACACTATTTGGTTCACCAGCTTTGGTGGGACAGCCATGGGCACAGTGGTTTAGGACTCAAGATGGTTTGACCACCAAAAAGCTACTTAACTCAAAGCATTCAAAAAAACTATGCATCATAGCCAAAAGGCTCTCCCTCTCTTCCATGCCTAAATCTGCCTGGCAACAAATTGGCCACATGGTGCTAACAGTTTTCATGGTTTGATATATAGCCATAGTGGGCTCTCCAATATGGTGCAATTGCAAGGACTCTTTTTTCTTGCCAACCATTTGGAAGAATCACTTCTGGAAGGTGTCAGGCAGGAGGAACCTTCCTCTTGGTGTAATTCCTCTTTTCACTGGACATGGCCTCATGGCTGTCCTTCCTCAAACACTCGATCACTGTAGTCAGCTGGGTGGCATCAATCTTGACCAACAAATCTGTGGCCCTGGGCCTTTGGCCAGTCATCAAGACTTCAATGGGCTTGTCCTCAACAGTAATGGTCAGCACTTGGTCCTCTTGGAAGGTCCTCCTTCTGGGTTTCTTTTTTGGAGAGGCTGGCCCTTGAAAGAATAGATCAATGTCTGGATCTTGTGGGTCGCCTGCTTCATCATACTTGGAATTCCTCATGGAAACCAAGTTGGATAGGGCTGGGCAAGATGCAAGGGATGCATTTTTGGTCACCTTGGTCCCACAAATCAGTTGAATGATGGGAAGGGCAGTGGATCTGATTCTCAGAAACTTGGTGTCATCTGGACCATCCACCACCAGTTCTGGTGGAATCACAATGGCCTTCTCATCTTGGTAGGATATCTGCATGGCATAGGTAATTTCCACCATGGCTATATGGGTGCTGGCTGCTTGATGTCTTCTCCAGCTACTGGTCTTTGGTTTTGGAGCAATATGGCTAGATGTTTCTTTGATATCATGATAGCCATGGTTGGCTCTGCCTGTGCAAATTTGCTTGTGTATATGGTTGATACTATTGTTTTTACTTATTTGGATGCATATACTAAAACAATGGTGGCATGAATGACAGCCATGCTATGGCTCTTTCAAAGGACCAGTTGATATATGCAATAACAGTCTGTTTGCATGACAGCCATGGAATGGCTCTATATATATATATATACATAGGTGTTTGTCTAAAAAACTTTGGAGCTGTATGCTGCATGTATTTTGAGGGATGGGTGTTGGGTATAATATGGCAAAATGTTTGTTGAGAAGGCTGTGGATATAACATTTTCTCCATATGACTGTGGAAATCCTATGTGTGTGCTTTCAAAGGCTTGCTTGGTCTTTTTAAAAGATCTTTTGAAATCTCAATGACAGCATGTCAGCTCATGAGTTTGGGAATTTTCCCACAGGTAAAAATCACCAAATGAATCCTATAGATTTCCCTTAATTTTTGTCTTCGTGTGTGGGCCAAACTTATCTTCAATGTGGCATCATGCTCCTAGAAAATGTTTTTTGGACAACATATTTTTTGAAGATTCAATGGTTTCAGCCATCAGTGCCTTTGCTTTCTGCCTTTGTTTTTTGTTTAAAATCATTATGTTAAAAACAGCTAATTCCATCAACAAAAATTATAACTAGTTAACATAGTTAACATGAATTAGCAAAAAAAGCTTAAAAAGTTACTATCATATGTTAAACTAGTATACAAGTTATGCATATTTATGCATTGTTATAACTAGTTCATACATGGTTATAATTAGTTAGTACATAGTTATAAAGAGTTAAAAAAATTACAACTCCACCTAACATACTTAACTAGTTATAACAAAACCAGGGTTTTAAGTGCACCAGTAGTATGTCGTCAGTGGATCGAACTCGAGATCGGATGATATATGCCCGCAACATGCTCTCTGGCGTTGGTGTAGCCGACCAATGCAATAGATCACCCTTGCAAGCAGACAGTGTAGACCCACAGAACGCATGAGCTGTTCCGGCAAAATCGGGCACGATCTGAAATCCGCGTCGATGGATGTGGGCGCGTCCAACCTTCCAGGTGCGTTTGTACGGACGCAGATCCAATTTGCCTTCCGGCAAGCTTGCCGCTGGATTTGTCAGCCGCACTTGCAAAAACATTGGGCAATCCAAGAGAACCATTTCTGCCGCATCGGTTGCTTCTACGCGCGCGATGTCCCTGGGCGAAAGCCCCCATCCTAACAATGTAGCTGTTGCGTGCTTGAAAGCATTTTGTTTCCGATCGTAGGTTTCAGTGAAGCGAATGGGCATGCCCTCAATGAGTGGTAGCATTCCAAGAATCCCAGCCGTGCTCCTATCATGCAATTGTAACCACTGCTGCTGTTGCTTCCGCAAGGTTTCTGTTCCATGGCCTGCGCTATCATGAGGAACGTCATGCGCCACCAGCCACAGTATCTTCTTCCCGGTCGCTTTTGCGAACGTGACTGCGTGCAGAAGTTGTGCGTAGTACTTTGGCTGGTTGAATGGATGGACAAAGGGCGCTTGCGCAAACTTGGGATCCAAGTGTGCTTTGGCGTTTTGCGTTTTGCGGTGTGATCACTCGACACCGGCGTGCTCGTTCCATCTGACAGGTCCTGCACTCCAAACGTTGCAAAGCTTTCCAAGGGGATAAGTGCCAAGTAGCTGGCCAACGATTTTGATCCAGGTCCTGTACACATGAGTTCAAACATGGATCGAGCCCCTTGTCAATACATCATTAAAATCAGTCCAACCTACTTAAATCAAGCCAACATCCCCAACCACCACGCCTGACAAAAAAAACACTGCCACAAGCAAGCGCAGCAGAACCAGGAATCCACGATCCCACGTGACGCGTTGGTAGACCATGCGTAAAACAGTATGTTTCCCAACTTTCTGTTCCGGTACGAAGTTCTTCTAGCGCGTGCTTCTGCCAAGGGTCAGTAGCTCGATGCTGCACAGTCAGCGCAATACAATGATCTGGGGCGCTTGGTATGGTCTCGGTCGTTAACCCCCAGAGTGCTTCCAACATGCGTGCTTCAGGCCCGTTCAGCAACATTCGATCTTCAAAGGGGTTGCTGAAAACAGACTTCTCGGCAACAGGGTGCAGTTGCTCGTAATCACCTACCAGGATGACGTTGAGACCACCAAACAAGCTCGGCTGGTTGTCTGCATTCAACGCCCACGGGCTTCGGATCAGCGCTTGCCGGCAATTCCTTTCCACACAACCCAGCAAACGAAGCGATGCA
>JAODVM010389287.1:0-10672 GCA_025400095.1 Phenganax marumi
TCAAACTGTTTCTTTTTCAGTTTTCGTCCTTAGCTTTTACCTCTGTTGAGTGACAACCTTACTTATTCAAATATAGCCGCTGTATAATTGTGTGCAAATGGTAAACGTAAGTGAACGAAATTATATGACTGATCAGTGACAGTGTAAATGCATTCACGCGGGGAACACTGCCTTATCTTCTCTGAAAAACTTGTTCGGTCTCGTGTAAACGTTTAGCCTAAACATAAGTTATGATAAGGCTCGCTCAAGCGTCAAGATTCGCATACGTCTGACCGTTTAGAGCAAGTGTTGTCGATATTGATCCACAACACTCGATCGCTTGAAAACAAAGTTCTAACGTATAAAGGTGTCACAGTTAACAACTTTTATACTGTGTGACGACCGACATTCATCAAAAGAGTTGGTAGACACGCTGGACTGTGAACGAAATGGCAAGTAATCAGCGGCCTACTAAAGCAATTGCGAAGGTACTTGACCATGTTGATATAAAACATTTCGATAGCCAGGCCCACGTTTCACTGTTAAAAGGTGCTCGCGAACGTTTGAAGCAAATCTTTTTTTTTTACTAAAATATATTGAATGCCTTTCATGAATGCCCAAACGTCAAATATGTCAAAAGTTGCTTGCTTTAGCCATCAAGGGTTACATTGTTCATGAGATAGCTAGTATTGAAGGTTGGACCAGGTTTTTGCTCTTTACATAGTTATATGTGGAGACTTAAACTAAATGTTAATTTATTAAATATGGCTTTGGTGTTAGTAATTCACGCGCTTGGTGTAAATTAGTTGTAAACACGCATGAAGCTGGTGCAAACCAAGAGGAGTCTAATGAATGCTTTAGTTAAAATTTAAATTACAATTTGAACAGCTTTGAAAGTAGATATAAAGTCAAAAAACCCTTCCCTAACATCAGCAATGCAAATTCGGATCAGTGCAAGCCATCTTTGAAACGTGAAAGACTGGTGCAAGGAGAGTTGGCTGTTCTGCAAGATTTTCCCACAAACACCATACGACAAATAAGGTATAAGAAACGTTTACGGAAGATTTTTTGAGTACAACCACTGGCGGCCTTGCACTACAACTTCGAAAGTCTGAAATTTGAAAACATGCATATTTCTGCACGCAGTGTGTTTCGCTATAGCCCACTTTAATATCATTGCATACTTCACCACGATACGTGTAGTGCTTACTCTGTTACTGCACTTGCAATGTGAACAGTAGCTATAACAGAGAAGTAGAGTTTGAAAGATAGGAATTAACGGTTCATAAATATAATATTTACGTGAGCCAATGAGCTGTAAACAACTCGAATCAGATTCTACTCATGCTTTTATCATGATTTGAACATTATAATATATTACTATTACGAGTCATTATAATGTCAGTGCTCAGTTATAGCTGCACTATTTCTTTTGAATTTACCTCCTGCAAATTAAATTTCGTTTAATTTATAAGTATACTGGCAACAACCTGCTCGCTGTCTCTAATTTGTACGGTAAGTACAGAGACTATCCACCTGCAGTCTTTCGGGAAAGGGAACTGAACGCGTGGGCTAGAAAGTAGTATATTATTTCTCTATACACGGTTGTCTCACATATAAAAATTAATTATGTTAAGACTATCATTTTAATGTAATATAGCTAGATACTTATTTGTCTTGTATTTTGTGGCAGCTGCATGTGTTCGCAAGCCCACCTATATTTCACGCTTTTATATACTTTACACTCAAAATATCTGCGTTGCTACTTAATCATTATAGATTGCACTTTACATAATTAGTATAATAATTTGTAAAGACGAAATTGTTAAGAACGAAAGTAGATACCGTATTAAAAAGTTGCAACAACTTTCTCGTAGTTCCATGTGACTGACTGATAGCCTGGTCATCAATTTTGTTCATACAGCTTAAAGATGAGTTCAGCCACACCTGCATTTTGATTTCTATGAACCGTTAACAATTGCATTATTATTACCAAACATAAACTACGTAGCAACGCAGCCAAATCTGTTGCATTCTGACACATGTTACTGTCAGATTATACAACGGATCCACTGAAGGCTCCGACAAATGTACCAGTAGTACCACTTTGTACTTCGTGGACAAAAGTAGCCGAATTTAACTGAGATTTACATTCATTTTATTGACATCACAAATCTTTTACTCGCAGAAGCTTTTTATTATCAATATAATATTTTTGAGACAGAGTTTCTCCGTTAATGACCTTATGCGAAAATTAGCTTGTATTATTGCATGGCTACGAGACAACATTTTCAGTTTGGTTACAGTTATTCCGTAGTTGGGCGGGATTTAGGTCAGGGATTATAAGAACACAAAGTTATACACCAAAACAACAATAAAGTTTATTCCAATATCGGCAAACACAAACTTCTTAACACAATAAATCGCTGCAACCGGCGCAAAGCAGTAAAAATACAATGGGCTTTAACTGACAATTCTTCGAAGTTGCGTTGACTTCATCATCTGTAACTTCTTGCTCTATCTCTTTCCCAGGATTGAAACATGTCAGTTGAAGGAACATTTGAAGTACGATGTGCGACTGTTGGAGCACCAGCCGAACTGTCATTCGTAACAAGCGGTGTTTCCATAGCTTTCACACTCACCAGTATTCCTGGAAATCTTCTCATCATTCTAGCTGTCGTTCTCAATCCGAACAAAAATCTACGATCTCCGTTTAACTGGTTGATTGTAAATTTGGCTACAGCAGATCTAATTGTTGGCACCATGACCGATCCCATCTCGGCGTACATTCATATGAAAGAAGGTTTGAGGAAGACAATATTTCCTGAAGAAGTCAGAGCAATTCATATGACTTATTTTATTTCATGTACTGCATCTGTTTTAAGTCTTTCAACTTTAGCTGTTGAAAGGTATCTTGCCCTCAGAAAACCAAACACATATCGTACCAGTGTGACCGATAAACGAATAATATTAACCGTGGCTGGAATTTGGTTGATAGCTTTAAGTTTACCAAATATCTATTTTGAAGTCGGGTTCATTACTTACGCATTTATATTCGCTAACACCTCTGTTGCTGTAGCCATTGCAATCACTTGTTCAACATACACTCTAATGCTGCGGAAAGTCAGAGAAAGATCTCAGAATATAACTAATAACGATGCCAATGCTGGCGCAGGTTCAAATACCGTCTCTCTAAATACTGTGCAAAAAAGAGAACCATCTCCAGATCAAAGGCTGCCAGGCGTTCCAAAAGTTGCCAGCACTTCTAACTCTATTATTACCAGCGCACGTCAGATGGAGGCGAAAGTCACGAAGATGTTCATCGTTGTTCTTATCGCCATGTTGTGTTGCTATGGTCCTTCAACTATTCTCATCTACATCATGAATTTCTGCGAGTCATGCAGTTGTACCACACTGCATTACTTCCGCGACTTGCAGTTCATTCTTGTCATCATGAATTCCAGCGTAAATTTCTATTGTTATGCATTACAGTCCCCTCGATTTCGAAGTGCGTTTACTAAAATTCTGAAAATCAACAGGGGTCGGGCTGATGAGAGAAATGAGATGAGATTTTCTAACATCAGCAACATCCAAACTGTCTCCTTCAATTCCATTTTCAATTCTCAGCGAGGAGAAGTACAGCCAGAAAAAACAAATGTAACAATCAAAGGAGTTACAAACAACGTTTCTGAATAATCTACCAAACCTATTGTTTACACCATGATTATCTTTTAAATACAGAAGTATGACCATCAACTGTTGAATGGACAAATATGTAAATATGTTTATCTATATACAAATGATGCTTCAAAAACAATCGTTTTAATGAACTTTTTGTAGTTTACCAACATTTCGACCTAATTGGCAATAATTCGCGGATCTAATTCGGTGGAATGAAATACTTGATAAAAGAATTAATAGCAAACCGCCTAATACTAATTTCCTATCAAAATTACTAGTGACCCATTGGCATGGATAAACGACGTAAGCAATTCAAAGCGATCCGTTCTCGTCGAATTTAAAATTCTTTTCACCAGAAAGAACAGCTTTGTTGAAAGATTGAGCAATTGGTTTGTTTCCATCAAACTCATCTTGCCACAAGTCGCGATCAAATTGTGACGTTCCTTCTCCTGGCGGATAACTAAATTGCACTGGTCTGGGACAACCAAAGTGACTTTGATTAGCAACACGATTTATGATTGGTAAACCAGATTTTTGTCTGTTTAAGTTTTCGTATAATCTATCGCAAATGAAGCATTCAAAAGCAGTCACAAAGCTAGTCTCTCCATGAACCATGTTCCACGCTCTTTCCTTCATTCTCTTCAAAAGCCTCGTGTTTGTTACACCTCCTTTTTGCTTGAATTCTAAGTACTGTAAATACGAAACATCATCTTCATCAAGCTTTAGAATATATTCTGCTAAAGCTTGAGGACTACTGAAGTCATCCACGATGATCACCGAATGATTGTTTGGCATCCAATCAAGTACGGATGGCGAACCTCGGTATATAGGAACAGAGCCAACCTCCAGAGGCCTCCACAACTTCTCCGTAATATAGTCGTCACAAATTGCGTTTTCAAACGCCAAAGTGAATTTATATTTGCCGATTATTTTGTAAAAACCTTTGTCTAACATCGTCGAAAAAGCCTTGTACTTGTGAGGAAGCTCTTGGTTGTTTAAACATTGGCCTAACGAATCAACTTTTATGTACTTCATTAACTCTTGTACATAAGCATCTCTATCTGATGGGGCATTGCAGGAACTTTGTACATAAACAACAGACGCTCTATTTTTATCACTCTTCTTTTCTTCCAACGTATACAATGGTTTCTGCTCTAAAACGTCGATGGATTCCAGACATTGCGTAACAAGAGGGAAATCTGAATAGCGACGAAATGTGGCAGTGTGGTTAAATAATACAATTGCATCTTCGTGGTACCAAATTGGGTTATTCTTTGGAGATTCTTCGTGCAGTAATGCCCATTCATGATTAGCTAAAAAACGTTTGAGATGATTGTTTTCTTCATATTTTGTTCTATTCATAAAAACTTTCAAAGGAAAGCAACAAGCAGCGCGTCGATGAATTAGTCTTGATCATGTAGGAACATAGTTTTTGTAATCTAGTGAATTTATTGAGCATTAATATTATATAATATAACTATTGAGCCAGCCTTATATCGACGAAACATAAAAAGAAATGTGTTTCAGCCTCATGCCTCTTATCAGTGTCCTCTTTTTATAAGCCCCCTCAGGACTTCAAAAAGCTAACAAAATTAATAAGCCCACCTCTAGAATGCAATTAGACCAAAATACAAGTGCCCTGCATTTGTTTGTTACGAATCAAATACTATGTAATAGTCAGAGAGAAATTCTCCCATGCAATAAAACAATGACAGTTTCAAATAATATGTTTGTATTTAACCTAAAAATTCATTAAGCACCCAGTCTCTATTAACCCCCCCTCCCTTATCCCCACCCAGGAGGTAGCAAAAAAGGCCCCCAGAAGGTAAAATAAAGGAATCTGCAGTTTATACACTTACTTTACAATATGAATTATTCTTTCATGTGAATCTCCATGCAGTACATTATAAAAATTTACAGCAGGCCATTCCATGATGTAAAATAGAAATCAAGTTCTTGCTCATTGTCACTGAGACTTGAGAAACAGAAATTATACAAAGATCTTCACTAGTTAACAACAACTTATTCAGAAGTGAAGAATGAGCCTAAGATGTAAGACATGTTCTGTAAGACATAGGTATGCTGCACCTAATCATGAAGTGATAGCATGAGATTGTATGAAAACTATAAATAAAACACATCAAAGCCAAATTTGTAGTCATTAACATTGCCCTTAGCTCTCTTGAGGGCTCCATTATGGCTACCATCTTTACTCCTGTTGAAGCCTCCTCTACCATCCGTAAGTAGGCCTTCTTATGCCATCCTTAAACCTCTATTTGGTTTTTTTCATATACTTCATTAGTGCTATTTGATTCAAGTAGCTTACAACTGACTGCAACTTCTTTGCATGAGCTGGCAATGGCCCACTACAAGGTTTGCACAGATGCAGGTATACAGTATGTGTCTTAGTTAGACCTTCATATGTTGCAAAGAATGTAGAAAAATAAACAAAAAAAATTCCTCAGAACAGTATGAAATTGGCCATAAAATAACACAATTTTTCTAATGTTGTTACTATGCAAAACTAACAGTTTCCTTCAATGCACACTAATTTTTCCTTCTCTAATTTGATCACACCCCTCTCGCTCACCTTTACGCGGTAGTGGTGCATCACTTGCATTGAAATCTGTTCCATAAAACAAAAACACTTGAGTCTGACTATCATGTTGCATACCACGGTCTTCAGTTGTATAGCACTTGCCCAGATTACAATTTCGTGTTTCGTGAACCATTGTGAAGGGTGTCCACCAGATCATTACTGGAATATCTTTATCCAGACTTTCAATTTCATCCTGATGAATTTGGTTTCTCCCATAAGAAAAATGTGTTGGTTCGTCAATGTCTACAATAAATACAATGGAAAAATATTCAAAGCAAAGCACATATGACTGTCTATTACACAATAAGCTGAAATAAAAGAACAAAGTAAATAAATAGCATTTGAGGAGCACTGCATGGGGCAAACAACAAACTGGGAATACCTGCCATTACCTCAGAACACTTGACTAGCCTATTTTGTTAAATTGTGATCAAACAAATAAATGGCATTGCAACCCAGTAGCCCTATGTTTTGTCCTGCTCAACTCTACCAACAAAAAGCTGCAACCATCACCTTCTCAAATATGGAATGGTCGGTTTACAAATGTTATATTAATCAATCCTGTAAAATAACCAACCATCATAATCAAATTTTTTCCTGCTTGCCAGTGAAGTATCCCAGTTACTATCTTTGTCAAAACTAGTCAATGGCTGTTCAGAGAAATGCAACGCACTTTCTTCGTCCTCAAGTACATAATAAAGTTCTATACTCAGTAAAACTGCGATGAATACTCCAACGCAAAACGCTGTTAAACGAAGTGAATTTCTCATATTTCAAGGCATTTATTACAAAGTATTTTAAAAACAGAAAAAAATATTCCGAAATTATGTCAGTTTCCAAGACTACAACAAAGACTATAGAAAGCATTTCCGAGCTTAGATGTGAAGTGGGACCAACCTCAAGCAGTGACCTTAAGGCCTGTGTCTATTACCCTCAGTGCTATTACCATTACCCTTAGTGGTGGGCGATACTTGATTAAAATATCGATACTTCCGATATTGAAAATCTAGAATGTAGTATCGATATTATTTCATAGTATCGACGATTTCGATACTGATCACGTTACACAAAAAAATAAAAAGGTCAATAAACGGGTAGTATTTCACCATGATGAAAGAATTTATTTTCGTATTTTCTCGCGTTACATTTGTGTCTTGTCGTGAATTTGGCGCGTTAAATTTGATTGTCTTAATGAAGCTTAGTGGTATCGGTATCGGTATCAGAAAAAAGTACTGAATATCGTATCGTATCGCATCGAATCAAAAACCGGTATCGCCTAACCTTTCTCACAAGGGAAAATTACGTCATTTTTGGAGCACTGCGTCTTTCAAGTTTTTCAAGTCTTTAAATTAAGAATGACAAAATGTGACTTAGTTGTGTGCATCATCGTAAATTCACAAATACAACCATAAAATGTAGCTTTGAAAGCTGTATTTTTCGTTTAAGTCCATTAGCGAGATCTGACAGTACCCCAAAAAAGGACGTTTTCGCGCTCGTGAGGAAATTAAGGGACCTTAGAAGTAATGTTTAAAGACCTTGCACGATGATAAATCAATATAAGATTAAACGAATACTGATATTACTTTCACAATGCAAAACTACAAGAATCAATATAAGATTGTCCACAGAACTCAAAAGTACGTTTCTTTCACTCATTGAGTTCACATCGCCTCAAAGCGTGAAAAGGACTAAGGGGCTGTTTACATGAGCCAGGCTAGCCCGACTAACCGCGCTGAGTTTTGTCACGAAAATATTTCCTGGTTATTGACCGAGCATTTAAGTAAACTTTGCAGCAAGCTTATACCTAGCGCATTCTGAATGTTGTTTCCAATCTTACTTTAAACAAGCTTTGAAGCGGCAATAAGATGCGAAAGAAACCGTTCAGCCCGGTTAACCGGGCTAGCCCGGCTCATCTAAACAGCCCCTTAAACTCGTTTGAGAACAATAATTACTTGCGTGTTTGACCATCCATAACCGAGCGGGCGATTAGAACTAATCGACCCGGTAGAAACAAAAGAAACCCGTTCAACTATACTATTAGTATTAAAGTAACTGCCTTTCAACTGCTTGTCATGTACTCTTCACAGTAATTTCACTGCGCATATAGGCCATTTTCCGTTACCGCCGTTTTGCCCGCGCGGGCGAAGCGCACAGATTGGAACATGCTCTGTCGTTATCTGTTTGCGCTTGGTCTCGCGTGCACGCCAAGAAAGTTAAAAGTAATTCAACTTTCTCCGCGTGCACGCGAGATCAAGAGCGGACAATCAACAACAGAGTATGTTTAAAACTGTGCGCTCCGCCCGCGCGGGCAAACCGGCCGTAATGGAAAATGGCCTTATAGGAGTTGAAAGTTCAGGCTTTCCATGCCCTTGCATGGGGTCGGTTGTTCGAACGCCGTTTAGCTTAAACGACGACTAAATACGAATTCTAAAACACTACCGCACATTTTCTAAAACTTTCAAATCAAATCTTATGTAAAGGTGAATACATAATAATAGTATTCAGTTAAAAAACTTTCAATTTTGTCGTTCAACGAATACAGACATATGATTTCTATTTTGAACTTATCCACCGCTTAAGCTAAACGCACTTTGAACGACCAGCCTCTCTATCCAAACTTTCATTAACGCTATAAGAAATGCAAGTCACCGGTTTTCTCTTCTAGACATTGACGAATGCCTTTGGGAAGAGGAAAATAACTGCGACAATACTGGGAAATGCGTCAACATTAAAAAACAATTTCGATATTATCCCAACCGGTCTCGTCCAGAATATAATTCCCCGGGGTATTCTTGCGAATGCTATTCTGGATACCAACAATTCAACAACAAACAAAAGTGTGTAGGTAACGTGAAATACTTGAATGCAGGGATCCTGTATTACATGTGATTAAATGCGATTATAATATGGCAATAAGGAATTCTAACCACCAAATAAGGTTATGAGAACACGCAAAATCTGCATATTACTTTGCCGTTCGTGATCCTTCGATTTTCCGACAAGTGTCAAAATTTTCCGACAAACTACACTACAAACGTCCAGTGTGGGGGGGGCGGTCGTCCCCCTGCCTCCGCAGAATTCACCGCCATCTTCTCTCTTGCCGCAAAATCTCAGACGGTATTGCACGGGACCGAACTTGGCAGTTTCACTAAATTCAGGATGCTCTTTTAGGCTGTGGTAGAAGATCTTCCCAGTTCAAATTTTTTAAAAATTTAGTCTGAAAGGTTAAATGTGCCTTGCATCGCATACATTTTACAGTGAGGTTTAAGCAAGCAACGTTTTCGACAACGCGAACGGCATGAGATACGTCAAAGGACTGGGTCAAGCACGGTGATTGGTTGAAAACGTCAAGTTTACTTCCGGTCGACGTCCGTGTTGTCAAAAACGCCGCTTGCTTAACTCTCTATTGTTTTGATAGTTAATCGCTTAATTGCTTTTTAAGACATTGACGAATGCAGCACTGGAGAACATGAATGCGCTGAAGATAGATATTGCGATAATACCGTCGGAGGTTATAAATGTGAATGCAAATCTGGTGTAGTATCCTCTGATAGCAAACGTCAATGCGAAGGTTTGTATTCTTTGTTGTCGTCATTTTTGACGAGGGGTAAATTACTCTGAAAAAAGTGCACGAAGATTTTTTGGATTAAAAAATCGCTGTAATTTTTGTTGGGAATTTGGGATTTTTGGACAAATTCTCAGGGATTTCGGGATTTATTTAGAGATTTTCTTTGAAGTATTTTTCCGGCATTTTCTTTTCCAGCGAAATTTTTCGCATATTTTTGCGATATGTGGGCGTCAAATTTTAAGAAATCAAGTAGTTCTATATAAAATCTATGTTTTCTCTATGAAATCTATGTGATATTTTGGGATTTTTAAAGATTTTTTGGAATTTTTAGAGATCTTTTGGGATTTTTACAGAGTTTTTGAAATTCTTTATGCTTTTTAGGACTTTTGGGGGACTTTAATCTTGAAAGATTTTTTTGGATTTTCAGCGAAGTGTACGAGGATTCTCAGAGTAATTTACCCCTCGATTTTTGATGTGTTGGGAACAAATTTAATTAAACAAGGCACCTATCAGGCGTTCATTCGGACTTCTTGGGGCCTGGGCTGTTGAGTTTATTACTCACAATGTTCTACTATACAGAACGGACGGATACTGAATCTCTCAGTAAACTATTCTTTATTACAAACGTCTAAGAATACATACATACAGTTCAACTAAGGCTATGATACATTGATATTTATACTATAATGATAACTTACAGGATACTGCTACTACTACGTACATCGGATATATTATAATATAATAAGCTAAGATATATTATAATATAATATGCTAAGACATATGATGAAGCACTCCAACTAGCTGGAATCAAAACATTATCTGATAGAAGGACAATTGTATGTGAG
>JAODVM010389397.1:0-10672 GCA_025400095.1 Phenganax marumi
TCATATTAAGGAGGCAAAACAGTCGGCCATGATCTCCGTGTAAAACAATCAGTAGACGGCCATTTCAGCATTTTGCTTGGAGAATGGCCGGCGGCCGACCGTTATATTGAACCCTGTCAAAAACGACTTGCGAATTGCGAATTGCGAGCCGCTAATTCGAGCCCTGGTTTGTTAGTTTGCATAATAATATCTAAAAACACAAACTCTATCTTTTATGCATACCTGAAGAAAGAGTTCGGAGTGACGAGCATGAACATGTGAAGCATGGTCAACTGAAGGTCTGGGATGAGCAGCTCGGTTCTTTTCAAAGGATTTGATGAGACCAGAGAAAGACAAAGGGGATACATCTCCATTGCTGTTACTGAATTAAAAAAGGCATATTAAGTTTTAAAGGCGGTTTTCCACTACACAAATTTGTTCGAGTGAAAAATAAATATAGCGGCATGATTGGCTTGCTTTCGAATTTTTCTCGGGAAATTATTTTCCAAGCCAATCACGTTGCTAGATTTACCGTTCGCTCGAAAAATTCCGCCCAGTGGAAAACAGTCCTAAGTAAGGACAAATAGTGATGGGAAATCATGGTTTTGAGACTCAACCAAAGGCTTGTTCGATCTTTTTTGTTCATGCCCATGTAAACTTGTCAAACAATGGACACATACTGTACTCAAGGGAATTATAATAAAAGGTATAATAAAAGAGACATAAAATGTGACATACAAATATCTTTTAGGCGGGAACTTCGGCTGGTGGGTCCTGTGTTCAAGATTTTGTATGTTAGCATGAGTTGGTAGGAAGAGGCCTAGATAGTCTGTAAATAAAGCTGTGAAGATTGTGTCATGGCTGTGATCAACTGCTCTTGCATTATCCTGTAAAAAAATGATGAAATTTTGATGAAAATGCTTCTATATTAATCCATCAATGGACAGCACTTCTCAGTACACTCTACATCGCAAGTCCTCTATCTAATGCCAGATCATTTAAAAGCCCTTTTACACGGGTGATTTTTGCTGCAATTTTTCTCCTCCTAGCGTATGTGATTGAGTAGGTTGACTGGCAAGTGCATTAGTAAATTGTTGGACCAAGTGTATTCGCCAGTTATCCACTCTATCAAATCATTCAACAGGAGAAAAATCGCAGCAAAAATCGCCCGTGTAAATGGGCCTTAATGCATTAGGGAGAAACTCTTGCAACTCAATGGTCAAACAAACTATCTGCAAATTTCTTTTTTAAATCTATTGAACGGCACAGTGGTACACGCTGCTTATTCAATTTATTATTTCTCAAATGCCAAACAGTTTTGATTGTCAGGGTACCTTATATTGGAAAACCTACCCAAGGTGAAACATTCTGTGTTATGTAATACGCAAACTGAAAGAGAAAATACTCCACAGCACCTAGAACAAAGCAATTAACACAAAGTTAAATTAAATACTACTTCAACTATTCCAGACATATTGTGCTGTAGTATATTAGTATAAACAATGCTAAAATCTTTGTTCAACGTACCTAAACTTAAAACCCAAGAGGTTGTGCTTCCACCAGCGAAGTGTATTTTGTTATAATACAATGCTGGAACAATGCCTTCAACAAAAAGACGTTGAGTTGCTTTCTAAATAAAAATCAATTAGATTACCTGTTACATATGACTGGTTAGTTTTCTCAGGTCATAGGGAGATTATCACTTGAAGAGAAAGAGGAGTAAAGTAAATCCAATGTATATTATTTGGATTATGAACTTACTGGTAAACATGTGACAGGAAACTCGTAACGAAGGAAAGAATCTCGATCGAGTTTCTCAACTAAAGACCACACGGGGCCGTGGGGGCCAAGAAAACGACGGAAGCCTTCCAATGACCTTGAATGCGGGGTATGAAGGCCCCAGTCTCTGCCAGAACCTTCGCTAAAAATACTTGCAAGGAGATGGGGGTATAAAACATGAAGGTCCTGAAAAAATATGACAGAAAGTTTGGTTAACCACCACGGGTAAGCAAATTTCCCTTGACAAGTTTCTTGATAAGTTCATGTGCTCGAGCACTAGCCTGTGTGTACGATAAACTAGTGTTCGTTGATTTGTATTTGCATGGTCAAGAGTTTATGAAATTACCTTGATCGGAAACTCATCGATCATTTTTCTCACGTCTTCACATCTTTCATGTATAGGCTTTTGCAAACTAATGTGAATTTGATCCTGAAATTTATAGAAAATAATGCACGTGGTTGTCAAAAATTTAAATTTTGGTTCAAAGTGGCCCGAATACACGGAAAAGAACTGTATTCTTTCTTACGTGGAGTTTGAGAAAAAAATGTATGAAACGCTACTGTAAAATGTACTTGCTCTTATCTGCTCGACAAAGACAAGTTTTCGAAGTAGATTTCAAAAATAGCTCACCAAAAACAACGCTTCTTGGGCAACTCTAGGACTTTGTTTCTGAGCGTTAAATTCTTCAACACGACCTCGAATCATTGTCGGTTTACAGAAGTGTATTTTAATCAAACTTTAAGGCATCAAAGCAATCGTGAGATACAAACGAAAACGCAAAATTCATTGCTTTATATGTGAAGTTTTCCAAAATTTTGAAAGGGCCAATATGTTTTGAGTAGTCACCAGTCTTTCCCCGGTTCTTCCCCCTCGGCCAATGCTCAGTGGGCCAATGGCAAATTATGACATAAATGAATGTTAGGTGACGCAATAATTATTTTTAGACTTTTTACATTTTGATATTTTGATTTACTTACATGCTATCCATAAATATCCTCTGACATACTGCCAGAACGGGCATATACATTCAAGGTATAGTCATGTACATTTGATGAACTATTCGAAGACCAGTAGTTATCATCTGAATCTTCACTGGGACAGTTCAGTACATCTACAGGATAGCTCACTACATTTGAAGTACCCCCTGAATAAATATCACGATATTGTGGAACACAAATCGGGGTATTTACACGTGATTTATAAATATTCTCTGAATCATTACTAGGATTGTTAGGTACAACTGGGGTGGTTGCTCGTGATCCATAGATATTCTCCAAAACGACATCTGGATTATTAGGTACAGTTGGGGTGTTCACTCTTGATCCATACATATTTCCTGACTCAACACCAGGACAATAGGATACATTTCGCAGTTCGATGGGCACATCCACCACATTTACACGGGATCCATAGATATTCCCTGGTATACTCTTAGGACAATTGGGTACACTTAAAGGATAGTTTGGCACACTTGGAGTATTAGTGAGAGACCCATAAATTTCATTGGCTGACCTGCAGAGGCGGTTTGGTAAACTTATGGCATTGTTGGGTACACTTGGGGTGCTTACACTGAAGCCATAGATACCACCTAGAGTTCCATATAAATTCTCAGGTTGGCGGGAAATTGCATCTAGCAAGAGCCGTTCATATATTTTTTCAATAGGATCAATAGGGTCACCCATGGATACAGCAACACAAAGAGGGTCTTCTATGGATTCAAAAGAGCTTTGGTAAAATGAATCCACAAATCTCCCGTTTCTTCCAACAGTGTCGCGTTTTGCTTTCTTCTTGTATGGCTTTCGTTTTTTACGTTTTTTTGACCGACTGTCATCTAGAAATATATCAGAAAATCCACATTTCAACTTCAAACTATTCCTAGTTTCCAGCAAAGCACTTATTTTTTCATGAGAGTAGATGAAGAAACGTTTTCAAAACTTGGCAAACCTTGACCACTTCCAACTCATTTTACAGTGTATAGGAAGTGCTAATCTTACCAGAACTTGTAGAATTGCTACTGGAACTGGTCAAGCTAAATTCAGATGCATCTGACCGACTAGAATAAAAAACAATAAATCACGTGCTACAAAATACTGCATGAGCTTAGGTCTTGAATATAGTGGAAAAACACATAAACAAATGAGAATAAGTCCAAATCAGACGAGAAATTTCACTGATAAGAATATACAAACATTCGTCGTCTTCTTCGCTTTCGTCTTTCTGCTTGTTGTATAGTTTTTTCCCGCCACAAATTTCGCCTACGTTTTCTCCAAGGACTACAAGGACCAGAAATAGCCAATAAGAAAGCACGTATTATTGCACTCTATACATAACTGGAGTGGGGACTACATGCCAAGATTTGCAATAGCTCTGAATTCTCAGACACATCTTTTTTCTCATGGACTTACAGTGTCTACATCAAGGTCAGGCATTGCACATAGCTGCATAGTGTTTGAGTCACCTATAGTAAAATTCGATGTTCCTTCAACCCCAATACAGTAATTTTGTATTGGAAAATTGCTATTTTGAGAACACCATTTTCTTGAGAAATTTTCAACCGTTGATTTAATTGCAATACGTCAAGAACATCAATTTTTAAACATTTCGTAGCTAATTTGACGATGATGACAAGCGTTTCAATGCTACTACGATTTCCGCTGTTTCTGCATATATAAGAACAAAAAAATTCATCAAAAGGTACATATTTTCTTGAAAAATTTATATGGCTCTATTGTTTTGGCAGTTGCAAATTCCTCAACGGTATCGTGTTGTCAAAGTTGCAATCTTGTAGAACAACTATTGCACTTATTTGGCTGAACAATATCGCAATTAATTTTGCGGTCAAAAGAAAACCAGGTTGGACTGTAAAGAATTGCAAAATATCCTCATTTGCGCCAGAAATATGCAAGGTTCTTACCCAGTTGAAGGCAGGTGGCCAGTAACTAGCAGCAAAAGAAAGACGAAAAATCCGACGACAGCCACAAAAGTAACGGCTCCTGCACCAATTCCTACTTTGGCAAGAGCCGTATCTGAAAATAGCAAAACAAAAATACAAAAATATTACAAGAAATTATGAGAAAAAAATGAGTTTAGTTAAATGTACACTAGAGCTAGCTTCCATCATATGGGCGACAGCAGATGGTGATGAACTTGTAGTTATCATTATACACTTAGTAGTCTTGTGTACGGTAAAAAACACATAAACAAGTGGGAAAAGTTTGATTGCTTCCAATATGTATATACATACAAACTTTATTCGACTTCTTCACATAGGTCACATCAACTAAGAATATAGAAATATAATTATATATGAGCACAGCGACTATTTTTTAAGAGGTCTTTTACTTAGTAAGCCATCAAGTGACAAACAGATAAAAGTGCCACCCTATATAGTTCAGCGGGGTTAACAAGTAATATAGCCCTAAAATACTCCTTACCTTCGCCCGAAGTTCTCTGATGTACTACACTTGGGGGACCATATCCTATCAGTGTCCCTGCTTGTACCTCAATAATATACTCGCTCTTCATATGCAACGACGTCAACTTCCACGACAAAACATTACTCGCTACTGTCGTGTTCGAAATCAACTTAAGATAAACGTTGTCGACTTGCTCGTAAATAGAGATTTTATACGAAGCTAGTACGCCATGTATTTCGTTTTCGTTAGGGCTTTTCCAAGATATCGTTATAGACGTTTCGTTAAAACTTTGAACTGCTATTTCAGTCGGAGACCCTGATGGAGCTAAAGTAAAATTAAAAGCGAAATAAGTTTAATCAAACGCTAGTTATGGTACTTGTAGAACAAGACATATTGCCCAAGTGTACGTCAAGAAAATCTTGTTCGTCGTATACACGTGCAAGTGATTGGAACTCGCCAAGAAACTTGTAAAGGAAAACTTGTTCACTGTACACACGAGCAAGTGACTTTGTCAAGAAACTTCTCAAGGAGAACTTGTTCGTTGCACGTAACCCAAAAAATAAACTCGTAAAGAAATGCAATGAAAACCACTAACTCCACTCCCCAGTCCGATGATGAACCACAGCCTGCGGTCCATATCCCCCCGTCGTTCCAGCTTCGACACTAACATGATACCACGTGTAAGGTTTCAGTCCTCCAATGGGGAGAACTCGTTCATTCCCGCCTACGGCAATGTAGTTATGACAGGGTCTATCCTGGCTGTCTATCTTGATGCATAACCGATACGCAACTATGACGCCGTTGCGTTTTTCAATTTCGGGAGGCGACCATGAAACTTCTAAAACAGTTGCACCGAGTTCTTTTACAACTACTTTTGTAGGAGCTCCTGATGGCGCTGGAAACATACACACGAGTAGATTAATATTCATATATCTAAGTCAGGGATTGTACATATTTATTACATTTTGGCCATCTAGGGCCGGTTGTACGAAAGGTGGATAGCGCTATCCACCGGATAGATATTTTTTAAAACATTCGTAGAATTTCTCATCAATCGTTATAAAACAAGATTAAGATAAATGTTCATAGGCTAAAGGCCGCTAAGTTTGTTTTGTCAGTCAATACGAAAGTTTGGTCGTTTTCTGTCCAGTTTTACGAGGGTTAAAACATTCACTATCCAGTGGATAGTGCTATCCACCTTTCGTACAACCGGCCCCTAAAGACGAATCTCAGAACATTTTCTGAAACATAACCTTCAACTTTATGGCTATAAAGTATGTATATCTGTCAGGGATTGCAGATATAGGATTTGTAATAACTCACGTGATGAAAGCGTGTAATGGCGAATAAACGAAGGTGGTCCCCAGCCTACCACGGTGGCTGCGCGGATCAATATCAAATATTCCTCATACGGTTTAAGATCGGAAAGTAAATAAGTTCGAGAACCGGGTGGAATCTCCTTAAAATCTGAGCACGTGTGTTCTGTCTCGTTTCCTTGGTAACATAATGAATATGCGATGATCAAGCCATTGCGTAATAGTTCAGGAACTAGTGTCCAGTAAACTCGGATGGAGTTTGTAGTTGTCGCAAGGATTTCGATAGATTCTGGGCCAGATGATGGTGCTAGATGAATAGTGTAAGACTGTGAGTAAACAAAAATAAAAGTAAAATGAATGTAATTTAGCAAGAAGTTATAATTCATGGCCCAAGTCTCGACAATCGACTCTGGTGTGTTGAACTGACTAACCTGCTTGTTCAGTTCGATGTACCACAGAAATACTAGGACCCTCGCCGGCCACGTTAAACGAGGCGACTTCAATTGCATATTCCGTATACGGCCTCAAACCTTCGATCAATTTCGTTCTACCATTCTGATCGGTGTACGTTTTATTATACTCACACGTGACTAATCGTACTTCTCTTGGGCATATGACGTAACCAAGTACTTCACCGTTGGGCTCTGGTGTTTTAGACGGTTGCCAGGTAACCTCGAAAGACGTGGCACTCGATGAAAGGACTGATACAGAATAGGGGCTCACGCCTATGTAAGAAAAACAAGGACATCGCTCGTTATGGTGTGGCTATCATTCGGAGACGGAGATTTCGCCTATGCACTGTGTAGCAGGGGCCGGTTGTTCAAAGGTGGGTTAGCAGTTAACCTAGGTTTAAAGTTAACCCACAGTTTCATTTCCCCGTGATGAAACACTATTTACCTTTGAAACTTTGAGGGATTAAACTACCCATTAAGGGAAACATTTTGAGCAACAAACTTTTCAAAAATTTCACTTGAACGATTTTCAAATTCTGGTTAAAGTACTACACTAACCCAGGGTTAAGCTAACCCAGCTTTGAACAACCGGCCCCAGGTCACGAAGCAGAAAAAGAAACGGACAAGCACCAGCTCAGGGGCCGGTTGTACATAGGTTATTCGAAGGGTGTTTGGCTTAAACGGTGGATAAATTCAAAATAGAAAGCATATTTATATATTCTTTGAACGAGAAAATTGAAAGTTTGTAGCTTAATACAATAATTATGTATTTACCCCTACTTTTTATTACATAAGGTTTGATTTGAAAGTTTTAGAAGATGTGCCGAAGTGTTTTTGACTTCTGATTTATCTATCGTTTAACATGAAAAGGCTTCGTATAATCGGCTCAGGTGTTCAGTCAGGATCAAAAGAAATGTTCCGTGATTCTTGAAGCTTTGTACAGAGAGATTTTACTTTGACATGTTTGTTGACGAGGTTAGCTGCTTGCATGTGTGTAAGACGCACAAATTTTCTTTGACGACCGCGTACACGTTTAGTCCCTTTACTGAAAAGCTGGCATAACTAGCTTTTGAAAAATGTTCCTTGTCAGGAAAAAGTTGTCAGTTTTGCCGTACGCTCGAAGGGTCGTCATAAAAAGCTTGTCAATGGAAGCTGGCTTGTTTGCACGGGGATTAACATCGACACTGGCCGTTTAGTCGCTTTATATATGACTTCAAATTCATAAACATAATGTAATAAGATCGGTCGTAAAACATAATAGCTAGGCTTATATATTGTACATTAGGTATGCCATTTTCTTAGCGACTACCCTAAGAATTTATATACAACTTTTACTTCAAGAGAAGTCACTTGAAGTAAAACACGTACGTAGTATATTGCAGAGCAATCTTAGCTAATGTAGGTTCTCACAATTAGACTTTAGTACTATACAGTGCAGCAGCAGTTTGATAGAAGATAGAAGTGACTTCCGTTCTAATATTAAATTTATTATAATGGTTTCGGATTTCGGATTTCGTTCATTACTAAATAAGTTGTCGGTGCACAAGCTTGTCTTCCAAGAAATCGACTTCATATAATCTACAAGCAGATTGCAAGCGTTCGAATCGTTGTTGTTTTTAGTATTAAAAGATGGCGAGCAGTGGCAATGGTACAGCTGGGCCTAGTTCTGGCATTTCTAGCGCAGGAAATTCTTCACAAGAATTCGACAACAACGAGGATACTCCTGTGACCAGAACAACCACGTTAAATGGAGCGAGGGCTAGAGAAAACAGCGTGTGGTATAGGCGCATTGCGATCGAGTTTACATCAGCTTCGATAGAAGCCTGCGCTTTGTGGAGAAAGCATGATTGCTGGAGTAAGCTGTACGCAGTCCTATTAATCATAGTTCTACCATTACGCGCTCTTGCACGAGCTGTGTTGCCTCGCGATGGAGTCACGATCCCCAACCATTCATCGGTCGGCTATTTCTTTCTCTTTATGTGCTACATGTTTGTGGTCAACTTGATAGGAATCGACGAGAACCGAAAATCGGCCGAGCACCTTGTTCCAGTGCGTCAAATACGCAATTGTTTTGTTAGTGGCTGCATGGTATTGGGCATAGTTGCTATGCTCTACATCTATTTGTTTACAAAGGACAAGGTTCGTCATGATCCGTGTCATAACGCGCCCATTCGACTGTTCTTTCGTGGCGCACTGTACCTATTTGGTTTTGCCAGCTTACTTAACAGCATTTGCCTTGCCGTTGATGAATGGCATTGTGCACCTTCGAAGTATCGCAACAACAGATCCGGCGCGACAGTACAGGCGGTAAAAGCGCTGTACATTGTCGTTCAAACACTTTTTGTTGATTACTTTCACAAAGCGCGCTTACCGTTGGATGTAGCATTTCTGCAGATTTCTCTGGCGCATATTTTGGGCACAAATTTGACGCTTTGGTTTTCGACGCTTTGCGAAGAGGCGAGGCCTTTGAACATTTCGAGGTGCATGGAGGAGCCTTTGGAGTGGTATTTTAAGTTGCAGCCCTCGTTCTATCCAGTGTTTGTGGAATACCTTATCCTCGCCATAGCTATACTTTACGAATTGTGGGTAAACCTTACGCCTTTGACTAGAAGCGCTGACCTCTTGTGTCAGAATTGTCCCGAGTGTCTGTCCCAAAGCACAAACAATGTCGCGCAGGAGACAAATGATGCCGAGCCCTACGCGATTTCGCGAAGGACCTATGTCCCGCGTTGCGGTTTTGGAATAATGATTGGAGTCGTCTACCTTGTTTTATTTGTGGTTGTTTTACTATTGGCAATCGACGGTAAGAGGAAGTTATCTTCCAGTGCAACAAGTTCATCTGACAAGTATGAAACGCAGGGTACTTTCAAAATTTATTGCTACGGCTCAATTTTTATGTATTTAAGCGAAATATCAACGTGTTATGTTATCCTGGCTTCACTTTATTCGCCGACAATGTTGCAACGAATTCGCCCTATTGATTACGACGACGCCTTGTTGTACATTTCGCTTCTGGGGATTCTGCTCTTGGAAGGATTTCATATGATGAGTAAGCTGCTGGCTGAAGTACCCTATTTTTACATCTATGTTTTAGACGTGATTGCCACTGTTCAGCATTTGACTCAAGTTGTCACGCTGATGAACCTGCGACATTATCGCAGAGCGAGCAGTTATGAAAGCAAGAAATGGATTTGCGAATGTGCACTGTTTTTGTTATTGACAAATATCGCTTGGTGGATCCAGGATTCGTTTTGCTTGGAGCCAGATATGGCGAGGCCTGGAGAAGCGTCAACCATGCATGGGTTAAAGACGTATGGTTATATTGCGAGGCCAATGGCTATATTCTTCCGATTTCACTCGGCTACTTATTTCTTCAATGCCTGGACAATCTATAGGAATTGACATTGTTTGTATAACTTCTTTAATGTTAGTTGAAAGTTCATATAATAATCACTGCAAGGAGTGCTACTGATACATTAGGTACATAATCTCACAATGAATATGTGGATCATGCATTTGAAGTCGAATTGTGGAAAAAAGCTTATGGAAAACGTTCATCTTTATGGATGATAAGGCTAGTGAAATTTCTGAGAAATACGTAGCAGAAGAGTTGCAAATTGATGATTCTCATTCATGTCAATTCTGGAAATATCGATACATGTAAATTACGCATGAAAATTTGTAATGCATAAACTCTCCTACGAACGATTCAAATCATCTTTATATAAT
>JAODVM010389508.1:0-27219 GCA_025400095.1 Phenganax marumi
TCTGAAAAACGTTTTCTGTTCGTATACTTTTCTCTAAGGTCGTAACCTCGTGGTTATGGACAACTTAGACTAGAATGTAATCTTTCTATCAAATATATATTGTTCTGTTCGGGTATTTCTACATAATAAATCAACAGCCTTACGTCCATATGTAAATCAAATACTTTTCTTCCAAGTTCGATTTAGAAAGATGGCTGCTTGGTTGGTGACTTTTCTTGTTTTCCTTGCAATCACATAGGCAGCTAATCTCCTGCAAACCACGACATTCTCCACAAGAAATACCACCAACGCCAACAAATGAACAACTTTTCTCCATAACTAAAAACTAGATTAGTAAGCTCCTGTCTCTAAGCTGGCACTCCTTCCTTTTACTTTTCAGTCTAACAAAAGAGGTGCAGAAATAATAAAGGAAACACTGCCACTGGACAGTTTCAGTAACATTTTAGCTCCTGAATAGGGTAATGCACAATCTGTATGAGAACATTAGTTAAGAAATAAGATTCCAATTATTATTTTTAGTGGTCTTGCACTGAAGATCAAAAACACCTTGCACATTGTTTCTACTATTGTTGTCTTTCTTTTAAAATGAGCTTTAATACAAACAGAAATGTAACAATATATATATGCAAGCTCTCTGCCTAAACTTTCCCCTATACACCTGATGTCATACAGAAAAACAGTAGCAAAATTACTAACCTCAAATTTCTCCAAAAATTTCTAGATAGAGATGAACTCACAAACGTTTTATTACCCACTGAAAATTATTTTGATTACAATATAGCATCGGAGTTACCAGTTTAGCTTGGAGGCGCGGATGGTTGTTGTTTAGGTAGTTTTTGTTGCTGCGACTCCAATGAACACTTCAACGCTAATATGCTATATACATATATAATAGAGAAAGAATGAAGTCTGAAGATCAGCATTGACAAAGATGTTACAATCTGACTGGTGTTGAGTTTCTGACTAAACATCTGCTATTTACGTCTTTCATATGCTATGAAATACAGTCAGCAAATTTTAAGCTAGGGGGTGATTACTAAGCATTGCATCAAGGAAATAAGTTGCGGTTAGATTATATAGGCTAGGCTATGCTGTATAATAATTACAAAGCAAAAATCCGTGTTGGAGAAGTTAAAAAATGCGTAACTGGAAACTGCATAGAGTGCGCTTAATTAGTCGTGTGACTAAGCCCTACAATAACATTACCTACAAAATTTGTGAGGTTAAAGTGTTTGTTGAAGGACACACCATTAATTATTGACTTAAGTTTAAATTAAACTTTACTGCAAAATAAATTCAAATAATATTGCTTTTGCTGTAATGAAACCTGTACTTTATATATGGCACTCGTACAGATTTATAAATATTAATATACCTTATGTTTGTATCATGGCATGGATGTACGCTAGTGGGGTGCAAATATTTAGTAATTACATTTCTTGAAGCTCAAGACACTTTGCACGTTTGCCATCAGATATGTTATTTAGTCACTAATATAAATAATCTCCGAGCAACATGGAATGTGTTTCCGGTTATCAACAGTGCTGTTTATAGATGTTATTTATGAGTTTTGTACACCTTCAAATTCCTTTTACCAACAAGTTTTATTGCAGAGAACTTGACTTTAAATATTATATTTTAACTTTAAAGTGTTTTAGACACTGAGTAGGTGCCACTTCTGAAAATTTTTAATTTCAATTTTGTACCTGATCATTAGCAGGTCAGGCTTAAAATATGCAACAAGGTTTATTATAAGCTGTGCAATAAAGCTCTTTCAAAATTCATGAAGAAGAAGAGTATGTCTCAATTCCATGAAAATATTTTGAATTTGACACACAACTTCAGGAGTTATGATACACGATTTAGCATGTAGATGACCACTGTGTCCAGGTTCAAATTTCAGTCTCACCAGCGTCTCAACAAAAAATTATAACTCGAGCAAAGATTAAAATTGAGGAATCCTAATATTCCCTTGATACATTTCTGGGTGCAGGTAAATCATGGCGAAAGTATAAAGGCAATCTAATTTTTGGCCCTAAAATGCACTGCACAGTTCTTAGTGAGACAGCCACTTAAAAGCTTTTTGCCGGCGAAGAAACTAAAAACTATTTGGCAGAAAAACAGTGTTAGCAGCTCGTGTTTTTGCGTCATCATAAATGAATGTTAAAATGGAACCCACAGCAGAGGAATGATCTCGCGAAGTTCAATAGGCAAAAAGTATACTTCTTAAAACTCCTGATGCAATGACGTAGCTCGGTTTTCCAAAAAACGGGGGCCAAAAATATTTAAGGGGGTCAACTCAAAAAGTGCAATAGTCAGACAGCAGGACCCATTCCCACAATGCATGGTCAAGCCTTCTCTAAAGATTACAAATAATCAGACAAACGTACTTAGTCAGGGAGGCAGAGGGAATTTTAGTTACCTCATCGAGGGGAAAATTCATTTGTTGAAAATATTGTAGCTTAGAGGTTCCTCTTAATGAAATCAGATGTTTTTGTTAAATTTTATTGAGCACTTCAATCAACACACGTTTTATTGCTTGCTGGACACAAGTTGACGTTTGTTTAAATGGCGACAAAAGTGAAAGGAGCCCGCATTTTTTTGACCAAGGCAGCAAGGACTATGAGTTACTTCGTGTAATAAGACAGGAATTTGCGCACTAAAAATCAAAGAGTTCTAATAATCTTGAATGCATTTCGAAAGCAGCACTCCATTTTTTCCAGGCAGAAAAAAAGAAGAATGTTCAGTTAATGATTGTATTCAACCACGACGCACTATGCAGAAAACAAGGGGAATGTTCAATAAATGATTATCGATTTTCAAACCATGACGAACCATTCAGAGAAAAAGAGAATGTTCAGTTAGTCATCAAGTTCGGTGTAACGCTTCCCATAATATCTAGTCGCCCCCGTTGTTATCTGAATCTAGGTCTTCATGTCTATTTATATCATCTTCATCTGGTGTATTTATATCAGCTGGTCTATTTATATCATCTTCATGCAAAATTTCCTGTAGCGTGTGTCATTGATGTTATCACAACTCTTAATGCCA
Organism: Phenganax marumi; assembly: GCA_025400095.1. Lineage (NCBI taxonomy): Eukaryota > Metazoa > Cnidaria > Anthozoa > Malacalcyonacea > Clavulariidae > Phenganax > Phenganax marumi. The sequence goes on from JAODVM010389508.1 coordinate 3,052, forward strand.
TGGCATTCAGTGATCATTTCCTGAAGTATTGGAAAGTGAACCATATCTAGATTGAAGGTGTCTCCCATATGCACTAAGACTGCTTTGAAACAACTAGAATTTTTTGCTACTTTGTACAATTTCTGCTCTCCAATGCCATAGAATGCACTCGTAGAATCACAGCCACTCATTGCGTGTAAGGCGGGTAGGGCATCTGACATTTCTTTGCCAATATTATCTGAAATCGACGAAAGTGATAAAATTCTTTTCTTGCCCTTGGATCCCATTTCAACGAAAAGATTGCATTGTATTCGATCTCTGTAGTAAATAGCAAGAATACCAACATCACTGTTGACTGTCAAAATACAGATATTTTCGCACAAGAATTGATGAACGACATGTTGGCAACAGAGAAACAATTTCATGTCAGCTTCTTCTTGATTAGTCAATAAGATTTCTTCTGGGGTTGATGAAACCTTATCACATAACACTTGTAGACGATAAGCCGAGCCTTCCAAAGCTAAAACTATAAATTTGTCTCCGATCATTTCCTTGAAGTGTTCAGGATCCGACCAGTCGTTGAGGAAAAATTTGACAAGATCTATCTTGTTGCAGCCATCACTCAGATACTTTTTGAATTGCTTGGGTAGTTTCTTGTCCCTTTTACTCAATTGAATGAGAATGGTTCCTGCAGACGCACGTCGTTTCCGCTCGCAGCCTTGCAAGGAATCGTCACGATATTCATCAGTAACGAAATATGCAACTGTAGATGAATGTAATTCTTTTAAGCAGGTACTCCGACATTTCGGCAAACGTTGCTACACTTAAAGAAGGTAATTGTTGAATAACAACCATACCATCAAACACTCGCGCACAATTATTTGGCAGTTCATTCACCGTTCCATTCTTGACATCTTTCTCAACAGCATCTAACAAATTGGACTTGACTGCTTTCGAAAAACTTTCATCAGTTGAGGCTTGTGACCATGGGATAGGACCCAAGGAATATGTGAGAACCTCTTTCAAAGAAATTTTGCGCTTTCCACATACTACCAACAATCGCGCAAAGATATCTCTATCAGCCTACAACGTTAAACTTTTGTCTTTAACCAAGGAGGATTTCTTCACTTTCATTGACACAAAGGTTTTGAACTTCATCTTTGGGATTGGAACATATAAATCTTCCTCATTTGATTCAATCCGTTTATCTATAAATTTACCATTGCCTCTTTTCCTCTCTTCTCTGCATCAATCATATCATGTTCAACATCGGGGATGCATACCACTCCAGAGCTTATGTTTATCAATCGGTTGTTTTCTTTGAATAGGGTTCCCTACTCTTTAATTAGATCATAGCCTCACAGTGTAAATTCTTCGTCGTGAGCGATCCTTTTGATGGCTATATCCTTTGTCACACATTTATCATCAGAAACTCCAAGGAATTCTTCCAGTGGAGATTGGGACTTTGCAGCAACGTGACTTGTTAGAGACCATCTTTGTATGGTGCCTTCTGTCGTACTAAAGCCAACTATTCCACCAGCACACTTTTGTTGTTGCTTTATGGTCTGCTCAATGGCTTGATCTGATGGAATTTTATGAAATTTTCCTCGCTGTCTCCTAACCGAGATGTGATCAGCCTCATATTGCTGAAGAATGCAGGAATGGGTTTCTGGCAATTTCTGCATGGTTACAATATAATAAGTCAATAATCGGGCATTGTTTGGTTGACTATATGCAAACATCCACAGCAACATGTGCTCAGTTGATTGGAGATGGAGTTTACAGTTGCCAAGTTTTATCAATCACACAAAATCGAGTAGGATTTGCACCATTTGTAAAAACGACATCCAGACACAAGCTGTTGGACGAAGAACACCAGTCAACAAAGAACGTTTGTAGGCGTGAATTGCAGCAATTATTTCCTTATGATCTTTTCTCACCACTTCAAACGATTCTTTGGTTCAGGAGGAAATAAAACTCGGAAGCTCTGTTGATTCTATGAAAGCTTTATAACTTGCTGTTAAATGACCAGTGTGCTCGAGTAACGAGTGTTCGAAGCTTTCGATCAGGTGCCTCTTCATTTCATCATATAAATACTTCAGAACCCTTATGGTGTTATTGTAATGCTTCCCTTTCAACATTTGCTCAACCGAGCTTTCACCAAGCAGATTCAATTCAATTACAACATCGCAAAGGCCAGCATCACCAAAATGCTTTCCAAGCACAGTGATAAAAATGCACATAGTGTGGAAACCACCAAGACGTAAGACGGTAAACTTTTTGAGGTTGATATACCTAGGATTCATTAAAATTTCAACAGCTTTGGAGTAGATGGCCATATCAAGAACTACATCCATTTCTGTCAATCTGAGCCTCCCTGCTTTCAGTTTCAACTGCGTTAGGAGTTTCAAAACAGTATCATGGCGTGTCGGAGATTGGTTGATGGCTGGTAAATATCTAATTCGGTGAAAGGTTTCGCAGTCATCCTCGCCCACCAAGTAATTGAATCCAGTCCAGTTAGGTATCTGCTGTTGAATACCAATTTTATTTGCCTGGCTTTTTGCAATAATCCAGAGAGTGTCGATAATATGATAATTCTGAACCTCTTCTTGATACAAATCTAGGTCAACCTCGGGGTGAACTTCTGTGCTTATTCTTTCAACCTGAATGTATGGTGCTATTTCAGTAAGCATTGGCTGAAATGACCTTCGTTTCTCCACTTGAGCCGTTGTTTTAGAACTAGACACAGATGGTAACTGAAGTTCTCTTGAAGAAGCCGCAGATAATTATATAATAATCCCGTTGGTGCAGTGCAGACTGAGATCTTTTAGACTTTCAGGATTTATATCGCTGTTATCCCAGACAAATGTAACAAACTGAGAAGGTTGGATTATAGATGGTGTAAACGATCTGTGATTTTGGTCTTTGGTATGTTCCATTGCTAGGTGCGTTTCAAGAACAAGGAAATCGTTGTAGGAAATTCCATGACCAAATGTACTTATCCAGGTTACAACTTGCTTTGAACCAGTTTTTTGTTCGATCAAAAATGAAAAATTGGTATGTTTTGTCATGTGCTTTCATCCGTTTTTGGTGTGATATATAAGATCCTAGCCAATTGAAGATACTAAGTGCCTGAGTTTGGGCGATTTAGTTGGTTTCTTTCTCAGGATTTCTTCCTACAAACGTACAGTTAAATTAGGTATGGGCATTTCCTTTTCTAAAAGGTCTTTTTCTGATGGCGGCCAACTAAAACAAATATCGAAATCACCTTAAGTAGTCTAATGGCTATCGTCATTCTGAAAACTATTTTGAGAAATTTCTATTTTGCTGTACTTATGATACTAAAGAAACAAATTAAATTTTGCTCGATTTTCCTCTCTTCGTGGGTTACTACCTCCGTTCGCATGTAAAAAGTATCGTTTCTAAGCACATTCACACCCTATACCTTTCATATGTATTTGGAGTTTCCAACAATTTCTTTTGAATTTCCCGTGCAACTTCCGTCGTTGTTTCTTCCACCGCTTTATCTTCCCACTTCAGATTGGCGTTCGACCAACTGTCCCTTCTCGATGCTGTCATTAAATAGCAGTTTGCTGCCGTGTGATGAATGCCAGGATCCAATTTTAGCACCAAAACGTTTTTGTATCTGCTCCTTCAATTTTTGTGCCGACAGCATGAAAACCTTATCTTCTTCACCAGAGAGTCTATCAGCGAGTTCCAAATACAACCTCAAGATGTCGCTCATCCGAAAAACCTCACAATCGTTGATCACTTTCTCTTGAATATGTGAAACAACATTGGTGAAAACTTTATCCATCACACTAACTCCAGCAGGTTTTTTCTTGGCACGTTTCTTCACAATTCTTCTGTAGCAGGATTGATGGTAATAGTATTCCCTTGCAATTATTATCTGCCAATCAATTCCCGCTTTGACCTCTCACTGAAGACATGGATACTCATCACTGAGTGCCGCGTGTTTCAATGTTTGCGCACCATTCTCCGTCACACATTTCTGTAGTGGCTCATAGCCGCTCCCACTCTGTGCAGTCTTCTTTTAGAAACAAATGCAGCATTCATAATCGGCCAGAATTTTCCCTAGACCATAACGATGCAGTATATAATATACTTCTCCTGTTTTTAATGTGTACATAACAGTACTGTAGTTGCAACAACTTTACGATTGCATACTACTTGAACGATTGCATGCTGTTTAACTGCATCTTCAGTTACGACCAACTACTTACGATTGCATGCTGTTTAACTGCATCTTCAGTTAATGATATCTGCAACGTGTCGTGCAAAATGTTTGTAACCCTCTCCCCCCCCCTCCTTTGGTTGCGTTTGACAAACTTTCTATAAATCCACTGTATTTATTACCCTGTACATTGGACGCCTTCTTCCGCCTCAATAGAGATATTCATGCGTAAAATGTAGAAATTTTTATATTTCTTAGCTATAAACAGTTAATAACTTTACCTCCACGACTTGGTTTTCTTGACAAGGCACGAACATGCGCACCTGGTTCATTATCTTCATTGCTTAATTTCTCCAAGAGCCGTTTGTTGGTATACTTTTGATAGCACTTTTTGTGAGAGCCATACTCTGACGCCGGCTAGAGTATGGCTTTTCTCCAAATGAATCGAGAATAGAAAGCACACTATCGTCACATTGTATTCGTGCTGCTTTGTAAATTACATCTCGAGATGTTTTGCTAAATTTTGTAATAATTTCACTCTTGTCATGCTTACATTGTAGGATGCAACTACACTTTTTGACCTTTTTTTTCGTTTGGTCGGTGTTAAATTGATTTTAACTTTCAAAGGTAAATTTTTAGTTTTCTTTGGCATTTTTTTGAGAAATTGCAAAGTATGCAAAAGATTTTTGTTTTTTTTACAACGCGTGCAAAGATATGTTTCAATTTGCATACTTGACGTTTTCACTTCTCTGCTGAATTAATATACAGTGGGCTCGTCTCTTCATGCAAAAACAAAAAATAAAATGGCTGATGTTAGCAAACGCTGAAAGCTGTCAGAAAACGGAGTTGATTGGCTTCCTCAAGAAAATTTAACAAAACAACGTCTGGAAACGTAATCACCATGTTCGTAGCTACAGTCCTATGGTAAAATAAATTAGCCCCTTGATGGGGTAAGTGTGCACACATTTTTGGCCCTTTGCCTCCCTGACTAATTAGTGTATCTAACAACATGGGTCCACTCTCCAGGCAGACGTTTCCTGATAGTGATATTGCAAAGAACTATGCCTCGGCTCACACAAAGACAAACTGCATAATAAATGATGCCATCGCCAAAAAGACCTGATATCAACAATGAAGTGTCAGCCATATTCTTTTGCGATAGATGGATCAAGTGACAATGACTTGGAAAAGATGAATCCCCTTACTGTACGTGTATTTGACATTAACACTCACAAAGTAGAAAGTAGATTCCTGGATATGTGTTCAGCAACTGCATCAACTACTCAAGCTACATAAGATAAAATGAATGGAGTTTGAAGTAAACATTACATATCTTGGGCTAACTGTGTTGGAATGTCTGTAGATAACACATCAGTGAATGTTGGGAAACATAACTCCATAAAAACTAGGGTACAGGATGCTAATCATGCATTGTATTTCATGGGCCGCCCATGCCATATTTTACATAACACTGCCTCATATGTAGGAAAGGGATTTGAAGAGATAGTTGACTTCTCTGTTGAAGATATGTCCGTTGACATTTTCTATTGATTTGAACACTCTTCTAAGAAAAAGAATCTATTATCTGACTTCTGTGACTTTTGTGGCATGCAATACAGGCAAGTCATTAAACATTTAAGCACAAGGTGGCTTAGCTTGGAGTCTTCAGTAGAGCACATCTTGAAACAGTACCATCCTCTCAAGTCCTATTTTTGTCCATCTCCGAGCAGCAAGCAAGATTCAAGAGATTGAAAAAGTCATTTAACAACCCAAGGACTGAAATATACCTGTATTTATATCAATCTGTTCTACCTGTACCTTTTACAAATTTCAACCAACTGCTGCAGAGGTCAGATCTATGCATTTTTCTTGTCTATGAAGGCTGTTGGGGTATTTACAAAAAGGTCCTTGGCAAGTCTCTTAAAATTGACAAACTTGAAGCATGCAAAAAGAATACCACAGGCGAGTCAGTTTCTCTCTCAGAAAACCATAGACCAGATAAAGAACATTTTGTTGGCATTGTAACAAGAATGAAAGTTAACAAGTGCCTTGCAGATGGTGACATTTCTGACCAAGAAGTTAAGAGATTCTACTCTGCTGTACGTGAACTTTACATTGCAGCTGCTAAGTATAGGCAGAAGAACCTTCCATTACATGATGATACATTGAAGGATGCACACTTTGTCAATTGGGAGAAAAGAAAGCTGGCCAGTTTTGAAGAGGTAGCATATTTTGTGCAAAGGTAAGTGTTCTTGACATTTACAAATAAGTATAATATTGAGTATGTTTAGTTTACATCTAATATTGGTACGGTACCAGATGATCAGTGAATTGAGAGCTAGGAAATGTCAGTTAAATTGATTGGGGATATATATCATATCACTTATATCATTTATATATCATATCATTATGACTGTCATTTTCATATCATATCAGGAGTTATATATATACCTAATATTATTTATATCATTTTAGGTATGAACATAGCTTCCACTTTAATGCAAACGAGAATGATACCCTGTATGATGAGTTTATTGATTATCAATTGATGAATGACACAGACTTGCCTAAAGAAATTAAAGAGAATGCAACTCTACAACTTGATAAAGATGACAAAATCATTGCTCTTCGTATGGATGTGATATGGGGGTATTTAGGAAATTTGAAAGTTAGTGGCTATCCATGATTCCAGCATCTGAGTAAAGTAGCTAGGTTAGTGCTAGTACTGCCCCACAGCAACGCAGAAGAAAGAGCATTTAGTCTTGTCAGAAAGAACAAAACGTGATTCAGGGAAACCTGGATATTAATAGAACGCTTAGTGCTATTATGACGATAAATTTGAATTCCACTGAGCCACGTTTTCAGTACAAGCCGTCATATGAGGTAATAGAGAACTCCAAGAAGGTGACATGGCAGTTCAACAAGTCACATATGTCAATAAACAAGTGACATTCACATACCATGAGTCCATGATTGCAACATAGAAATATTGCTTTAAAAAAACATTGCTGTAATAAATACATTGTTACAGATGAAATTGTAGTCCTTTTATTTTATCAAAGTGCCGTCAAAATGCAGGAAATGGTGTTTCAAAAATTACCCCAGGGCAGACCCCCAGACCTTCCAGTCTCACTCATTTCAAAACTTCCACCTTGGAGTGTCTGCTTACATAAATACAAGATGCTAGACAACAATATGCCAAACTTACAAAAGTCAACATGAAATTGATACAATCTTACATAATTGCAAGACGCCGAACAACAATACACAAACTTGAAAAAGTCAGCAGACATCTTGTTCCATATAGCTACAAGCCTATAACATTGGCTATAAATTTTGTTGCAAATTCTTTAATGGGAATTCTTTAATGAATTTGACAGACATTCTGTCTTTTACTGTTTACATAGCTACAATGTGCTTATCTTGAGCATGGAAATACAATTTGTTCTTAAGGCTTTAAGAAAACACAAATGCCATTATATACATAAAGGCTAAAGAGGTCAAACTTTGAAACAGTCTTGTCAGCTTAAATTTCCATGAGGCGTGATCAGGTAGAGACCTGTCGTGGTGACTGAAAGATTTAAATAACAAATTTGACCAGAGAACGCTCATCATCCCCTATTTCAATTTGTCAGTTTAAATTGTTTGTCTTGCCAGCCAGATATATTTTTAATATGGCGACTGCTGAAAAACAAAAACGTTCTGAGCATAATATCTGGGACCATTTCATTAAAAACCCACTTCATGGTTCAAAACCCACTTGCAGGAAATGTCAGTAATTTGTCAGTCCTGGAAGCTCTAGTTCAAAAGCTAAGTCGTGGGGCAATGGGCCTTTATGGACTTATGTCAAAATATGTAGTTCATCTTCTTCACCAACCAACATGCAGCTGAACTTGCAGCAAATGCTCGCATGTAATAGGCCTTTGGAAAAGAACAGCATAAAAGCAAAGTGAATTACACGTGCTGTTGGAATGATGGTAGTGGTCTACTTGAGGCCATATTCCATCATAGAGAATGAAGGTTTCGGAGAGCTTTTGCAGCTTCTAGAGCCTCGATGTTCCATGATATCTAGAATAAAACTGACAGTAGTACGAATCCCCCAATCAGCGGGTGGAAGTGATGTCATACATGGTGACCGAAAAGGGTAGTAGGTAACGTCACTGGGTTGAGGTGGCATGATCAGTGAAGGTGAACAGTTGAGGTGACATTACTGCACCCCGGTTTGAACAGATGTATCAAATATTTCGTTTACTTTCTTTTTATAAGATGTGATGCCTCTTAAAAGAGCTGGTTTATTACCTTCTTTTATACTCCAAGCCAAGACAAATACATCAGGTAGATTTTCAACACTCCAATGCATACTCAGTGGTTAGTAACAAGAGCATAATTAGTAGATTTTTGACGCAAGTTGCGTGTCCTGTAGAATGGCAACAGTTTGTTTCCATAAGATGTTCACCATCCGTCTTTTTCTTTAAACACAGAAAGCATAGCTCTTTATGTAGATATATCGTTCTACAGTAGGTACAACACACTGTGTCATCAAGAATGTTAGCAGATGTCATCGCCCATGTTTTGAGACATTCAAAATGAATGAAATGGTCACAGCATGATGTCTTTGTGCTAAACAGATCAATGTATCACTAAACAAAAGTGACGATCTTCTTCAACAGTACGTTCCTCCCCATCGCACTCTTGAATTGTAGAAAGTATTCTGAACAGAGATATTATATTCATGGAAAGTGAACGGCTTGGTTCCTGTAGAACTCCAATAGATTTCATCATGTATTTAGTATTCAGCCAAAAAATGATAAATATTTACAGGGTTAGAGTAACGTACCCTTTGAATAATAATGAGGTGATGTACCTTTGAATAGTAATGAGGTGCATACCCAGAGGCCTTGTATAACCCTACCTCTACATGCGAAAATACATTGACATCCGTCATGTACAGGAAGCAATGCACTGCCAAAAAAGCATCAATATTTAGAAAAGAGGAAAGATGAGTTTAAAGGATTGCAAGTTTTAGAAAAGTCTGTCTCGACAAAATACAAATTTGTGGCAGATGAATTTGAGGCACTGTACAATGGTAAAGAAAACATGCCTGCTCTTGGAGAAAACTCTACTCAAATTGTACCTGAAGAGAGAAACAATGTTCCTCTTCAACCTATTCTCCCAGACAAGCCTCTACACAAAGAAAATCCTCCACAATCCACGCCTATTCATGATTTCTCAAACTTGTTTGATTCTATAGACACATTGGATGATTTAGTTAATGTGGATTTGGACATGGTTTGAGACCTGCCCGAGAGCCTATCCTTGATTTGACTGAGAGATTAAACAAACCGGTTCTTTCAAGAGCCATCACATCTTATCAAAAGAAAGTAATAGGCAGTCATGAATCTGTCTCTCTTCCTATCAAACATTTGTGCTCCAGTAGTACCAGTTTGTTTCCTATCACTAGGGCTTCAGAAGAGAGCCAGATATTGCACATTTTGTCTGATATCTGCATTAAATCTTCCATTAGGAAACATGTTCTGAAACAAAAGTATTATACTGGCGTTTCTATGACGACCTTGGGTAAATAATTGAGCTACCATAGGACTATCTGTGGCTTTGCCTATCAGATCATCCAGTATGATGATGTTGTTGTACTTATTGTCGATCTGATGCAAATCCTTGGACATGCAGGTAAACCTCCCTCAAACTGGACGCTTTCACCAAAGGATTTTTTGACTCATTGTAATGTTCTTGCCATTGATTGTAGCACCAATGAATGCATTTACTTCTTTGCTTTTTGTACACGATACAACTGTTCTCCAAAATTTGCTGGACGAAGTAAGTTTTTCCACATTGAATAGGACCCACAACCATTACCGAAAATTTATGGCAGAAGTTGAAATCAGGATAAGGTTTGGTGGTCAAAGATACTTGTACTACTTTTTGTTTCTTGGCCAGCAATTTGTGTGCACTTTGGCTTACGTGCTTTTCTTCTGGCTTTTTGGAGTTCATAGATGGAGACTGATAGACCATGCCATGATGATACCCGTGCTTGCTTAACAATGTGTTGTCTCTTCTTGGATGTTAGGCTGTGAACTTGTAAAATATGTGTGCTGATGTTTTTTAAATCCGGCCGGCTGCAAACTGGACAGGTCCGTTGAAACCATCTCGGCATGGTTGTTTGCCCAAATGATTAAAGTTTGACTATAATTTTAGATTTACACACTGAGCTATATATATTATCTCGAGAGAGCACTCAGCTTGATCTAGTGTAACCACCAAGATGGCTGATTTTGAGTGAAAATGCTCTATATTGGAACTAAATTTTCATGGTATCCACCACTGACCAACCGCGATGCTATTCTGAAAACAAAGTCCCACATCCCCCCGATAATCACTGATATACTGAAGTTTTACTTCTAAACTTGAAATTATTCTTGTCATCTTGTTTTCTTTTGGTAAAAACGTGAAGTAGAAGTAAAGAATGCCTTATTGTCTTGCTTACGGATGTGAAAATACATTGTCAACAAACAAAATTTCTTTCCATCAGTAAGATATTTAGTATTGTATTGTATTCTTTTGCTTCTTTTGATTTGATTTGACTCATGTATAAACGTAAATTTCGATTTGTCTGCTTTAGCATCTGTACTGAGTGCATGTTACTGTTCTGCAGAGATGAACCAATATGAGAGCATGAGTATTAAATAGGGATCCTCTTGGGATGCTGTGTTGTGGTTCTTGGACAGCTCATTTATTATTCGTCGAAATTACCCTTAAATTGATGTATGTGATGTTTGTTGAATGAAATGAAGCTACCTTCGGTGCAAGAATGAACTGCCAGTATTGTGGGAGAAAATTTTCTCGGGCTTATAATCCTGAAAAACACAAAAATGAATATTGTACACTAAACGTTCAAGAAGAAAGGAAATATCAAACAGACTCGTCTAGTCAAGATTCTGAAGACAGTGCTTCAACAGCTTCAACCTATGGGTCTGATAGCGAGTCAGATACAGGACAAGAAACACTGGATCCTTGGTTGCCATTAATAGAGAAAGCAAAGCAAAGAAGTAATATTGCTTTAGAGGAAATGAAATACAGCCTCATAAACAGCGGTCTAGAAGAGCAAGCTGATAAAGAGAAAGCTTACTCTAATATTCTACCAGACCTATAGAAGGAACTGGAAAATGTCTATGACGAGAGTCTTTTTTGGATGAGATAACTGAAGAGAGACCCAGTACACAAAAAAATAATGGAGACAAAAGTTGCACTTGTGGAAAATGATGATTTTGATCCGGAAGAAGCATTGGAAGCAGCTTTTGATAAGCAAAAGTTTCTTATGAGAAGACTTCTAAAGGATTACAAATTTGTTGAAGAAGAGCATGATTAGAATCTACATAAGTAGTATGGAATCTGCCGATTCTGGGACAATTTAGCCACGCCCCCTTTTATGCAAAAGAGCTAGTCACGTGACCCAGACCTGTCAATCATTTATGCAAATGAGCTAATGAATATTTCAAAATGGCGGCCAAAAATCTCATGAATAATTAATTAGCTAATTAGAAATTCAAAATGGCGGTCAAAGATTTCATGAATAATAAATGAGTTGTGATGTCATTAAAAACTAATTTGCATAATAGGTCGGGGAATCGGGTGAATAATTCAGCGTATATAAGTAGAGAGAAAATGAACGCACAAAATAAAAATCAAACAAAAAATGACGGTCTCAAATTCTAAATTAGTAGAAGATACTACTGTAAGAAATTCAAATGAAGCAATATTAAAACGAATGAAAGAAAAATTACCAGAAGATAATAAAAGGTATAAGAAAAGACTTGAAAAAGAAGAAGAAGAAATTAAACAAAGCACCCCTGCGAAATTAAAGTCAAGACTACGAGAAATAATAAATCAAGAAGACGACTTTGCAAAGACTAATTTGCATAATAAGTCAGGGAATGGAGAAATTAATTCAGCGTATATAAATAGAGAGAAAATGAACCCACAAAACCAACTAAAAAATTCATTAAATAAAGAGACGATGGTCTCTAACAAACCAACTAGAAAGTACGGTGGTCTCCCCTTCTATAAAGATGACATTTTTGAAAGAGCTAAAAGGTATAATACAAGAACAACTAAAGAGCCTATTCCAAAATAAGAGGAGAAGAAACTTTAACAGGAAGACCTTTTGGACCCCCATCAAAAGAAGACTACTTCCCAAAATGTGAGACGGACAATAGCCTAAAACCTGGAGGTACAACTTCTCAATTTGTCCCCTATACTTATAGCAATACAGACGACGTTAGGAGTCGAGTTGGGTAAAATACTTCTGCTAGAAATGCCCTTCGAAGATTTAGAACAACTCAAAGAAATACAAATAATGTAGGACAACCATTAGGTTCTACTCAATTAACTATTCCAAGTACTTCATCAGAAAGAATAATAGACCTATTAGACAATACCCTATTCAAAACCAAGAGCAAAATTAACAAAAGAAAAGCCAATTCCTCCAAAAGTATTTAAGGAACTTCAAAAATTAGATCGAAAAATAACAAGATGGCGTCAGAAAAATATTCAAAAATATATAGACACCTTAGAAAGAACTCTAAATAAAGACGATCATGATCATAGTACAGTAGACGTCGTTACAAATTATATCAATAGACATTTGGATAAATGTAGAAGAAAACCAATTCCAAAACCTAGAACGACAAGACCAATGAAAATTCAAAGACCAACAAGACCACCTACTCCGCCACCACAAGCGCGAAGTGGGCGCTGGGCGCCCTTAGTAGATACTCCATTAAAGCCGATAAATGTAGAACTATTGAAACCAACAAAGTATATAAAACCAAAACCTAAACCAATACCAAAACCTAGGACGTTTGTGAGAAAAAAACTTAATGAATGGTATAATTGGTTAGAAGACTACATTCCAGAAAAAGTAAAAACTAAAGTGTCAAAGTCTTATACAAAAATGAAAAATCAAGTGATGAAAGCATTTGAAAGTGAATATAAAGTACCTGAACCTGAAATTGTCCCAGAACCTAAAAATGTCTGAGAAAGTGAACGAAGTAAGCTGAGCGAAGCAAACGAGCAAATCGAGCATGAACAAACTGAGACAGTACCTGAAATTGAGAAACAAGCCAAAGCATTAAAAGAACGTTTACATAGTTATACCATTAAAGGTGAACCTGGTTATGACCCTGAGACGTGGCTTAGGAAAAGAATCAGATGCACCATTGTAAATCATCTAAAAACATTATGAAATAAGCAAAGCTGAACTTGTATTGATTTGTTCTATGGTGAAAAGAGGTCCAACAACAGATAAAATAATAGAACGAGACAATGACCGTTTCAGCTCTAGGTATCGTAGAATACTAAAAGGATCAAACGTGGAGAAGATCTATGATAAAATGGTTAAGAAGATACTAACTAGCTTCACTGAAAAACAAAAAGCAGGATCTGGTTGGCAATTTGAAAAAATCATTAGACTAAACATTCACTTAGCAAAATATAAACCCTTGAAGGGTGCATCTTATATCCCAACACCTAAATGGCTTGCGGATAAGAAAGTAATTATCAATCCTAAGAACAACTTCTTAGACGAACGAAGTGGGCTTAAGTCTGATGATCAACAATGTTTTAAGTGGGCTATATCAATAGCATTATTTACAAATGAAAAGTATAAACATCGAGAGAGAATAACAAAAGAACTCGTAGAAAAATCTAAAACATTAGATTGGGACAAGATAAGATTTCCTACACCCAGAGAAGACATCAAAAAGTTTGAAAATAGAAACAACCTAAAGATAAGCTTATTCGGTTATAATGAAAAGGACAGAGTGTTCCCAATGGCGCAACTCCATGACAATCCAAACATTCGACTACTACTATTAGAAGATAAACACGATGTTGTGATCAACAGTATGTCCAGATTATTTAGTTCACAAGTGACTAAGCATGGTCATAAAATTTATGTGTGTGATTACTGCATGCAGTACTTTGGAAGAGAAGACCTACTACTAAAACATCAAGACTTCTGCAGACTACATCAACCAAATAAGACAGTTTACCCAGAATAAGGTTCTTCTGTTAAGTTTGTAAACTATAACAAAACGACACAAGTACCGTTTGTGATTTACGCAGATTTTGAATGCTTCACAGAACCCACAGATAAAACTTAGGAAAAGGGACCCACCAATACCAAAAACATACTCCCAGTGGTTTCTGTTATTACATAAAATGCTTCAACAATTCTGTGTATAATCCTAAATTAGTTCACTACACAAAGAAGACCTCTGAGGAAGACATTACAAAGATGTTTGTCAAAAAGTTGGAGAGAGAAGTCCATAAAATTTATAATACATTTAAATATACAGAGATATTAACGATGACTAATGAAGATAAACTAGACTTTAAAAACTAGACTTTAAAAACGCTACCCATTGTTATGTTTGTGGAGGAGAATTCAACGAGAAAAGCGAATCCTGCACGAAAGTTAGAGACCATTGTCACTATACAGGAAGATACAGAGGAGCAGCTCATAGTAAATGTAATCTTAAAATGAAGAATCCAAAGTTCATTCCAGTGATATTCCACAATTTAGAAGGCTACAATTCCCATTTGTTCATCGAAGCTCTTGCAGAGACACCTGGTGAAATAAATGCTATTCCAAAGAATGAAGAAAAATATATAAGTTTCACCAAGGAGCTCATCATGGGTAGTTTTAAGAGCAAGACCAACGGTAAAACGTATACAATCAAACGATCTCTAAGATTTGTCGATAGTTTCAAGTTTATGTCCTCTAGTTTAAGTAGTCTTGCAGGGAATGTACAACCCACAGATTTCAACAACCTGAATGACTTTTTAAGAACCATGTAGAGTTGTTGTCTAGAAAAGGAGTTTACCCTTATGATTATACAGATTGCTTTGAAAACTTATCAGAAACAAAACTTCCTCCTAAAAAAGCATTCTATTCCAAGTTGAACAATGAAGACATCACCAATGAAGATTACACCCACGCACAAAAAGTTTGGGAAACGTTTGATATGAAAACAATGAAAGACTACCATGATCTCTACTTGAAGACAGACGTCTTACTATTGGCTGATGTATTTGAACAATTTCGAAAAGTTTGTAGGGAAAACTACAACGTAGATCCTGCATGGTATTACACTTCGCCAGGATTAGCTTGGGATGCCGCGTTGAAACTTACCAACTTGGAGCTAGAACTATTACATCAACAAGATATGTACCTCATGATAGAAAAGGAGTTTGTGGAGGAGTGTCTATGATCACAAAACGACACGGAGTTGCTAATAATAAATACTTAGACCCTTATGATCCAAAGAAACCAACCACATACATTCCTTACTTAGATGCAAACAATTTATACAGTTGGGCCATGATGCAAAAACTACCAACTCATGGGTTTGCATGGATGACGAAGGAGGAAATCAAAGACTGTACCAACAATGCGTGTATATTAGAAGTAGATCTAGAGTATCCAAGACGTTTACATGATCTCCTCAATGATTATCCATCAGCACCAGATAAAGAACCTTTAGAGATAGACGAAAACATCATCATAGAAAAACTGGTTCCCACTTTGAAATCTAAACAAAATTATGTAGTCCACCATGAAATTCTAAAGCAATATTTGAAAAGTGGGTTGGTATTAAAGAAGATCCACAGAGGTATAAAGTTCGAAGAGTCACCATGGTTGAAGTCCTACGTAGAACTGAATACAGATCTTAGAACAATGTCCAAGAATAAATTCGAAAAAGACTTCTTTAAGTTGATGAATAATTCTGTATTTGGTAAGACCATGGAAAATTTATGAAATAGATCAGATGTAGAACTTGTTAATTCAGCTAAACAAATAGAAAATAGAATCAAGAAAACCATTTTCAAATTGACGAAGATCTTCACTGAAAACTTAGCCGCAGTTCATATGTCTAAGACAAAAATAGTCCTTAACCAAACCAACATACATTGGGATGTCGGTCTTGGATATCTCCAAGAGTCTAATGTATGATTTCCATTATGATTATATCAAAGCAAAGTATAAAGACAAGGCAAAGTTGTTGTTCGCCGATACAGACTCCTTATGTTATGAAATACAAACAGAAGATTTCTACAAAGACATTTCTCCAGATCTAGAAAGACTATTTGACACATCTGAAAAAATCACCGAAAATCCATACATTACAATAGGACTCCATGAGAAGAAACCAGGTGTGTTTAAAGATGAATGTGGTGGAACTCAAATTAAAGAATTCGTAGGACTACGAGCAAAATTGTACAGTTACAAGAAGGAAGATGGTAAAGAAGTCAAGAAGTGTAAAGGGCTGAAGAAATCAGTAAGGGACAAAACGATGAGATTTGAAGACTATAAGAATTGCCTGTTGACAGGCGAACAAGTGATTCACCCCATGAATGTTATATGAAATAGAAAACATAAACTATACTCAGAAACTGTTGAGAAAATAGTTTTAAGTTCTGATGATGATAAACGATATATACTACCTAATGGAATAGATACATTGTCTTATGGACATTATAGGATGAGTGCAGCATTAATTCAGCATATATAAATAAAGAGACAATGAATTCACAAAATAAAATAATAATAAAATGTCATACACGTTAAATTTAAAACAACTGAAACTATTAGCTAAAGAATTAAATATTGAAGGATGGTTCCACATGAACAAGATGCAGCTTTCTGAAGCGCTTGGCATTAAAAAACCAAAACAAACTCATAGGATACCATTTCCTGTGAAAATAATCCATGTGAAGTCTAGTTGGGAGGAAAACGTTCCAAGTTTAAAAAGGTGGGTGAATTTTTTGATGAGAATATAAAAACAATTAAATATGCTTATGACAACAACAAAAAATTATATCTTGATGGAGACTATTATACAGTTAAAAAACTAATTTATGATGAACTCCTCGAACACAACCACCTCATGAGAGAAATCAGCGAGATCCAAAGACTGATGGATGAAGTCAGACAAAACTTTAGACTTAATGCAACTTAGATTTTTTTTAATTTATGAAAAAATTAAAGTACTAACGTTGTCAGCCGTGGGTGTATCGATATTGGGTAAGAAAACTTTTGGAGAATCCCTTGGAACACCACAATCGATGCAAGGAACTTTAAAACTCGCTAGAGCTGTCATGTTGGGATCCATCTTGGTGACGTACCTTGAAGATAAGAAAATCATCCTGGAAAAAATTGATAAATGAACAAAGTGAACGAGCAAAGCGAGCACAAACAAAGTGAGTAAAAAAAATGTGTTAAATAAATGGCTTCCATGATCGCAGGAGGACTTTTCAATGCATTTGCTTTTGCAGGTGCAGGATTCTTATTTAGTTGAATGAACCATAATGGATACGAAGAAGAAATGAAACAAACTAGCAGCAGAAAAAGAAGCTTGGTATGAGAAAGAAGTCGAAAGAAAAAACAAGATTGCAACATACCGACAGGAGTTACCCCATGTGAATAAAGATATCAACACGACAAACAAGTCATTGGACTATTTAGGAAAGATAAAAAAATACAACTCGAAGGGACCCCAGAACCGAGACTAGAGGACTACTACAAACCTTTGAAAAGAAATGCAAGAATATCAACACATCGTGATGGGTATTTTAGGCATCGCTGGAGGTTGGGTGTTGGGAAAACTTATATAATAGATTCTATAGTTGAAATATACACTAAATATATTTAAACTTTTTTTTATCTCTTCACTTCACTCATGCTCACTTCATTCGTATTAGTCGAAGGTGAGAAGCGTAACTTACACTTTATGTGTGTCCAGTTCAACTATTTGCTTTGCTGGTTCTTCTTTAACAGGTTCGACTTCTTTTTTTATGTCTTGCTTCGCGGAGTGGGTGCTTTGCACCATTTGCCACACACGTAATAACTTATTCCAACACCAAGTATAGAAACAATGACAATCGTTGGTGTGTGTCCCCAGTTTGTTTCACTTAACTCGCTTTGTTCGTTTTCTTGGAGTTTTTTCTTTTTTGCTTCTTTGCCTTGTTTAGAGATAGCTGCAAGTCGTTTTCCTGCCTCTACTCTTCGTGGATCCTTTTGTTTGACTAGCGGTTTTTGCGTAGTAATAACGGGTTTCAGAAATATTTGCCATCAAGAGGCAAAAATTAGCAATTTTGGTCGTCTTTGAGTCGCAATTTAATGCTAGAACGACGAAAATAAACGATTGGGAGTGTCCGTGGATATATTTCCAGCTGAGCTACATGCACATTTCAGCTGTAAAGTGTGAAGCAATTTTTAAGGTAAGTCATCTCTACGGAGATACAACTTTAAGTAAAAACATTAAAGAGTTAGTTAATTGCCACCTTTCAGGATCAGATTTAGACTAATCATTGCATGAAATGCTGAATGCAAAGTAGCTTCCTCACTATAAATTATTTATGAGTGGGATTTCAAGGTTGGAATAGTTATTGATCTTTAAAAAGCACCAATTTGGTTAATTTCTTTCTTTTTTTTTGTCCACATTGATTTTCATTGCTTTTCTTCCCGAGATGGTAAAACTTGACTTTGCAATAGCTTTTGATAATTCTCTTGATTAAAAGCACTGTATGATTATCACCAACTGTTGATTACAAAAGATGGTCATCAAGCTTTTTAAAGAAATGGTGAATGGATAAAGAACTTAATTGTCCAGTTCTATCAAAACAATTCTCACTGAAGAGGTCAGAACAGATAAGAGTGGACTTTTTAGGAGACCAGTTTTGTCGATGAATGTTTTGCACCCATTTTCTTCGTCTAAGTTGATCTTTAGGAAAGCTGAAGTTTGTATCAATGTAAACAATGCTATTGACTTGGCGAATAAGGAGTAGCAGCTCTTTGGGAGGAGAATCTATTAAATATATTTAGGCATCTCTCATAAGTACTATAAGACTCAGTATAGGCTTGATAAATATACAATTCTTGTAAGAGGTTATACCATAGAGGTGGTACTTCCCTTGGTTTAAAAGAATATAGTTTAAACTTTAAACAATTGTCAACTTGCATGAGTGTAGAGATATATGCATGTAAAGTGTGCTAGTGGGCAGTGAGCCCTTGCTTTTTGAATTAAATAATTAGAATATTCAATTAAATAGAGCTAAGCATTCTTTAAATAGTTGTGAAATATGGTGCAGGTCTAGCAGGTAGAAGAATCACAGAATAAGGCTTGCTTATAAACAGTGTCCCAGCCATGGTCAGAGCAGAATTAAAGACTACTTACAGATGGAATGCCACAGGTAACTTTCTTTTAGTTTGAGATTCTGCATCACTTGATCCCTCACTATCACTTCTCTGATTATTTTTATTCAAACCCAGTTTTTAGTGCAAAGTTTCTTCGAAACTTTGCAGTATTGTGATGAGTGGCAAAAATTCACATGAGTCAGTCAGTCATACAGTCAGTCATACAGTCATACAGTCATAGTGTAAACTTTCCGGGGGGTGTTTGCACGTATCTCTCGTACATATTTCTACTAAAATGTTAAACAAATTCGTGAGCACGCACCTCCGTATTCGCTGAAATTGCCATTGAACACGTGCTTCGCGGCGAAGTATTATATATTTTTGCCTGCGCTAATGGCGGAAGTCATAGGAGTGCGACGTATAACCCGGGATCAAACCGTCATTTCCAGAGCTATACGCTTGCTAGGCTGCTGTTTTAAACTATAAAACTAAAAATAAGTTATGAGGTTTTGCTGTATCAAACGAATTACGATTTCATAGAGCAAAAATTCACGGCAACGAATTATACTTGTATCTGTATGTAGCATTGAACTATGAACCCATTATTGTCACAAATAAACATAGTCATCTGGTATATTACGGCCAAACTCACCCTTAAAAGTTGTGTATCAATGGCGTTTTTCGCCATTCTAAATACTATTTTTTACATACATCAAGCAACAAAAGCCGGAACAATACACCGAACACAACGTAGCTAAAGTTTTTTAGTATCAAAATTCCAGACAACGCGCGGCGATGTAGACTTGCATTATTTGTCCCAAATCACAATATGGAGTGGAAAGTTGCGACTGAAGTCCAGCAAATTCAAGATAGTTAGTCGGCGATGAATTTTTGCGGAGGTACTGCAGTGTAGCTAAGAGACTCGCTTTGTAATGAAGACTATAAACAATCGTCGGAAAGTTTACATTTACTTGTCACTTGTCAGTGGTAGAATAGTGCTGCTATGTGTTTCTGAGTTTTTCATAGTAATAGAATTTAAAATTGTGGAGTCTTGCCGTTCATGACAGTAGATTATTGGCATTTCTTGCTATCCTGATATATTGCCACAACTGCAAGCTCGTGCATTCAAATACTACTCAGAAGTATACAACTGACAAATATAGATCGCGATGATGCCATCGCTGTTTGGTGTGTGTACTGTAGTGCTGTGTAAGTACACAACAGACATGGACTCACATGCAGCTGTCTTGCATGAGTAATACTTAATAGCCGTGATTTAACAGAGTTTTGTGGGTAAAGTGTTGTAAAGATCTCAGAAACTTTGCACTGTCCTTGAGGTCTCTAGTTTGGATTAGTGACTGCCTTTTTATTTGCTACCCATGTTGGTGTTGGTATGTAAGAGGCTCCTCCTAGCGGAGTGTATTTTGACACATGAATAAGCAGTTTATCTATGCTTTCAAGCTGCCACCCAGAACCTTGCTTTCTCTCTATTACAAACTCATCTAAAATTCTCTGCTTCATATAATCAAAAAGAGAATCTATGTCCACGCCATGTAATACTCTATGATAAGCAGAGCTAAAATATCCATACTCTACATCTATAATTTTATATGTTTTTGGATCTCTTTTCACCATTAAGCAAACTAATACAAGCTCCACTTTGTAACCTTGATGTTCTTTTAAAATCTTCTTCACGTGAGGAGCGGTAAACATTGTTAACCAGGAATCGGGATCTAGATATTCATTATATGGAGGTCTATTTTCTATGACAAAAGTTTTTTCTCTTCCTTTCATTGCCGTCTCTAACAATTCAACAACTTCTTCTGGCTCTGGAGGATATAACTTCATTATTTTATTCTTCATTTGAGTATAAGCATTAGACGCTTTTGTTTTTATAGGCTCTGGAACAAAGTCTACTAGCCAGTTATACCATTCATTCAACTTTTGTTTTATGACTTGCTTTTTTGTTCTCTTTGGGGGAACAGGCTTTGGTGGTATATACCCTGTTGGTGTTAAAGCTTTAACACCAATGTCTTTTATAGACTCATCCAATAAGTGTGTAGTTGGTTTTGAAACAGAAATTAGGTGTTTAAGTTTATCTTTAAGTTGTTTTGTCTTGTCTTGAAATCGAACTAGATTCTTTTTTGATAATTCAATATATTCTGGATCTTTTAACTTTGAGTTCTTGTTTGCTAATGTCATTAACTTCTCTTGCTTTTCTTGTATTTGTATCTCTTCTTTAATTACTTTAATCTCTTGATTAGCAGGTGATTGTTTTGTTCTTTGTTCTAAAACGAGACTTAGATTGTTTCGTTTGTCTTTAAGCTTATTTATTTTGTCTTGTAACTCAAGTTGTCTTTTCTTTGAAAGTTTAGAACCTTTTAACTGTAATTCTTTTTGTTTTTGTACTTCGTCATTAATTATTTTAATTCTTTGACTTACAAGTAATTGTTTTGGTTTTGACTTCGGTTCTGGTTTTGATAAAAAGTTGCTAATTTGTTTTTGAACGTTCTCTGTTGTCGACTTTTTCAAGATCTCATGTGGTTTCTTGTGACTAAGCTCATGTAAAGACTTCTTTGAATTAAAAACAGCTTTGCCTCTTTTTTGAATTAAGCTCTTTTTATCTTCCATAGCTTTCTTCTTAATGTCTTTATAAATTGCTGGCTCTTGTCTAAGCTTACTTATTTTGTCTTTAAAAGTTTTAAGTTCTTTTGTTTTAGTTATTCTTTCCTCAGATCCACGTTTTAGTGCATATACCTCTTTTGACATAACTCTATAAATGTTATCTCGTTCTTTTGCATCTTGTCGCAGCTGTTTTTCTTCTTCTTTTGATAAATTAATGACTATGTCTTCTGCTTCAATCTTTATGTTGATTTCTTTCTTGGCTTTATCAAGATCTTGAAGTAACTGTTTCTCTTTTTCACCAGCTCTTCTGTTATCCCCTATCTCAACATTCTTTTGTTTTGCCTTTTGTTGACGTTGCTGTTTCCGTTTTTGCCAAATTTGTTTAACTGTTAAACTTATGGGATCTCGTTTTGGTTTCGTTTCTAACTTTGGTTTTAATTGGTTAATGTATTTCTCCCTAAGTGTTTGTCTTGGTTTCCTTGGTTTAAATCCTTGAATTTTATCGACTGCTTTAAGATTTCCAAAAGTTTCCATATTTTTCAAGTCCTCGGGTGTATATGTGTTTTCTTCATGTCTTATAAGCCCACCTGTGTTTTTGAAGTTCTTTATATCTTTTGGTTTTATTTCTCTTTCACTGTTTTGCTCTTTTATTGGAACTTTCTGTTTTTCCTTCATTCTAGATAATATTTCTTGATTTTCTTGTTGTGGTTTCTTACTATGAGCAATACGTTTTTTCTCTCCAAGCTTGTTTTCATACTTTATTCCTTCATCAATAAGTTCTTGAATATCGTTTGGTAAATAATTTTGCATTTCTCCTTTATTTATAGTCTTTTCGTTTTTTTCAAAAGTTTCAATTTTGAAATCTGTGCATTCATTTTATTTTCTTTAAGATTTTTTGATTGAGAAATCAATTTCTGATTGTTCATTTCTTTCTTACTTATAGTCTTGTTGTTTTTTTCTAAAAGTTTCAATTTTGAAATCTGTGCAAAACTTGGTCTTGTAATAGTAGCTTATAGTATTTTGTATTTGTAGCGCGTTGTAATAGTAGCTTATAGTCTTGAATAAATGGGCGTGGTCACTTGGCGGCGGCGGCGGCAAAAGATCAAAAAGATGCCGACAATGGGCGTGGTCACCCACCCCCCTCAAAAATGAAAAATGCATAATAGTAGTTTCTACTAATTTTGTTAAAAATTGGGGGGGGGGTGGTTTGAGAAATGAGCCAGAACCCTTAATTTCACACTACTTTTATAGATGCAACATGTTCCTCTTGTGGAGCTTGACTGCCACAGTTATAATAAAACTTTCCATTTGCTACATAAGCTATGCCATATTGAAAGCACAGTGCCATTTTTGGCTAGAATTTGCATGCTTAGATTTACATTTCATGGGGCATGATTGAAATACCCTAGCAAAAAAGAGTTAATCGACCACATGACCCAAAGATCAGAGCACTTTTATCACACTTCTATCAAACTTTATACCTAACAGCACCGAACATCTTTCTACTCTTATTGCTTAAACGTTTATTATGTTCGTCACAGTATTGCAGAACTTTGGACTATACCCAACTCACGACAGCACCCACTACATAAAATCGTAAGACATACATCATCCATCAAAATATATATTAGAAATAGTGGATTATAAGTTAAAGGCGCAATATGTATGTTGCACCTAAAAGGCTTTGTTCTATCCTTTCAAAACAATGTGATGGAACAAAAATGTAATGACTGGAATCCAAAATTTTCCCATCTCTGAACTCATTGGGGATAGTCTAATAACTCAGAAAATAAAACAGTTCAGGCAGTTTTTTAAAAAACTGTTCAAAAAAAAAGAAACCAGTATAGACGCAACTTGATGACATTAAGCTATTTCCGCAACTATAAAATGAAATTCCGTGGCTCCGCAACTATTATTCTGCAGCATTAAGACGCTGCAGCTATTTAAGATGTCGCAGCTATAAATTTGAGATGCCGTAGCTATAAATTTAAGATGCTAAGGCTATATAAACTTAAGATGCTGCAGCTATAAAAATTTAAGATGCCAAAGCAGCAATTTTAGCTTTCTGCACATCAAATTTAAACTGTCAGCAACAGAAAAAGAATGAAAGAAGCTTATTGTTAAGAAATGATGCGTGACCTCTGTTGGCGGCCAT
>JAODVM010389509.1:0-10671 GCA_025400095.1 Phenganax marumi
CCAAGCGGTGTCCGGTGTGCCGTCACGTGGCAGATACGTAAAACAAGAAAATACCGAGCTTCTCCGGCAAGCATTTAGGAGCCTAATAAGTATAATTATATTCAAATAATGTAACAATTGATCATGTGATTTGAATCATTCCATGCTTACTGTTCTGTCAAAATCTAAGCAATCGAAATCGAATCACTTAGTAATGCTTTCGCTGTTTTAATTAATCTAAAACTATGTATTTGTTACGGTTATTGTAGTGCGTGAAAGGACGCCTCATCGCTATGCTATCAACTACTCAATTTTCTAGTGAAACCGAAACGGAACCATTGTGCTTGTACAGTGCGTTTATTTTACCTTCAAAATGCAGCAATAGTGCTAAATTTGTAGGCAATAACTTATAAGACGCCCGACCTGGTGAACGAATTGAAATGCGCGCGATTGCACCGATATGATGTTCAGCTTTTAGAAAATACCGACAAACAGACTCGGCCAAGTGTAATTCTGGTACTGTATTTATGCTTGGTGGCTTTTTAGCTGGCCTGGACCAAGAGCTCATTTGGCCGTGTCGTGGCATATGGGGTCGCAAAACGCCTTAACTCTTAGCGTTCCGAATATCTGCCAACTGTTAAATTGATTTTCTCATTCCCAAGAGTTGAACTTGTCTTAGAAATTATGCCAGCTCATGATTTCGTTAACGATATTATAGGGCACTGTGCCGACTAAATGCAGAGTCCGCCGACTGACCCTTGTCTAAAGAAATTTGGTTGGGTGACACCCCCCACACACCCCCGTGGCTCCGGCGCTGTGCGGTTGAATATTGATAAAGGCTAATGAGAATGCGTTAGTAACGCGTTCCGTCTAGTACGCCACGTGCAATGAAGTCGATATTTTCCAAATAGATATCGGCTATTCTGGAGACATATAAACCAGTATTTCTAGACACAATACGAGTATGTCTCTAATACTTATTATACAGCAAACTTAAACTTTCGCGAGCCTTTTCGTTCTAACAATAATATTATTCCCTATAATCATCCGTTTTATAGAGAAAACGAAATAGAACGGATTTACGCATTATAGTATGACCATTTACAATTAAAAATTACAGTCCTATAAATAAGCTTAGGAGACTTATTAAGAGGGTTCTAGTCAAGAGATATACAATGGATTTTCACCGCATAATGGCATTTAGGGTTTGAACTAAGCTCGGAAGAAATTTAATACGGTTCAGTTGAGAGAGAAAAATATATATAAAACGAAAACAACTAGGGAAACTTGAGACGTCGGATACTTTTTTACACTGCACTGCTCTTACACCGATACAAAACCTCAAATCCGAGACAGTAGATTTTTAACAGTCCTTAGCGTTTAAATTAGCTCGAATGAGGAAAATAGTGTAAGTTGCTCCTTAGTAGCTAGAACTGATTCTGCGTAGCAACTTTAAACGAACCAAGTCGACGGAGAAAAATATCTATTTTAACAAACAACATGAACTATTTAATTTAGACAGTAAAACGAACTAAAAGGCGCATGGATGTACATACAAAATAAACCGGGACAACAGAGAACTGTAACTAGGAAAAGGTTGCTGAATTCTACTTCCGTCTATTAAGAATTGTGACGTCAATAATTCCGTGTTAGCTTTTGTTAGTTTCTTTACGCGAAACATTCCGATATGAAGCTTCGAAAAGTTTTCTTGATTTTACTGTCTTTGACGATATACGGTGACATTTTCCAAGGATGTCAAGGTGCTCAAGAGGCTCCCCGCAAGCCTGCTCAGGCGTTGAAAGGTTTCATAAAAAATGTGAAAAAGAACTTCGAAGATCCATGCGCTGTCAAAGGCATCGTGCTTGGCGTTGGTGTGGGAGTTGTTGGTACATTAGTTATTATAGCGATCGGCTACGTTTTGATGAAGTATAAGCCTGAAACGCGACAAGTATTTAGAACGTTAAGCTTGTTTTGTTTGCTTTTCGACACAACTAACTTCGCTTTTATACGACAAAAGGCAAAAGCTGGCATAACTAGGAAATGTTCGATCAGTATATAGTTTTATTCCAGAACTTACATGAAATGCAAAAAAGTACAGCACGGTCATCTCCAAAGTGGAATCAACAACAGCTCAAAAATAACCGCACCTGTTACTAGCGTGATCATCGATATCACGGGTTTTGATGTAAGTTTCAGAATATATAGCTAAACGAATGTACTGTTTTCAAAGCCTCAGAATGCATGGGGAGCGATATCTTAACTAGCTCTAGCAGCTTTTAAACCTTTTGCCTTTTGTTTTTAGTTCCACTTTCTAACTGCGGTTAGCAAATAGTAGTTTCACAATTCAAAACTCACCGGTTACTTTTTCTCTTTGAAATACGTGATTAACACTTGAAAACCCTGCAAGTAACTTTGTGACATAAGTATGAGTATTTAGTGAAAGAAATTTGTTTTTAGCCTGCTCCATTGGATGCTTTGTCGTTCCAAAGTGAAGAAACTTAAAGATGCAGCTTGCAAGAATGGCAATCCCTTGCAGCAGAATCACACATGCTCCATCGTTTCCACTGATCACATAAATTAATTAAAGAGTTAGTTGGGTGAGGAGTGGACTTTTCTACGGGCTTAGCATGGGGTCTTTATTATGTACTTTTCTGGGTTTTTTTGTACTTTATATAAGATGTTTTTAAAACTGTATGGTATAATAAATTCTTTTCATGTAATGATAATTCCATTGGATTAAAATTGAATACTACTTTGTTGAAGTGCAGTATCTTTATTTTCTGGATAAGTAGCGGTTCTGTAGTAGTGGCACAGCCAGCGAAATCACTGCGAATTTCACTATACACTTAAAAAACTAATTTACGTTTTTCGAAATAAGCAATGAGAGACTAGTGGATAAAATTACATTTATATTAATGAAGAGAAAATTTTAGTTTAACTAGAAGTACAAGGGTTATTGTGAAGATGTTTTTTCTTGCAAACTGTCCAGAAGCCAGAAAAAACTGTTTTAAAACAGACAATTTGAACTTAAATTTGCTCTTCCTTTTTAAGCAGTTTTTTCAAAATGCTCTTTTAGAAAGGTTTTTACACTTAATGACGCTCAACAGATTAGACTACTTCATGACAGTTCCACAAGTCCAGTTAAATATTTACGAAAACTTGAAGCCCCTTCCCCCTGTTCAATGTTGAAAACAATTTTCAAGAGCTTTGGTGCGTATATTGGCCATTGCAGAAACGTCAATGGTGGAACGCTAGTTTTCTTTAAGACTCACAATAAAATTGCAGACACATCTCAAGTTAAGTTTCGAAACTTCAGCGCACAAAAAAAAAATTGAGCTAGAAACGAATGCATCATGACCACAACATTGAAGCAGGGGGAGGGGTATTTTTGTTTAATGTACGTAACAGCGTATTCTCACGTTGACTTGATTAAATTCCCACCGTTTCAAGTTTTACTGACTAAAGTGGGAGGAGCTCGCTACCAGTAGCTGCCGGAGAAGCTAAATTAACTAATTGGATCTGTTTTCTGAGAACTGCTATTTTCATAATGGTTTCTATGCATGTGCTGTAGAAGTGTTTAGATAGAAGAAGCTATATACCCATTTCTCTACTGGTAGGGATGCTAATCGTAATTTCCAGGCTAACGGACGTTCTTAGGCAAAACGTGAGTGGCAATACGTTTGTTTTGAAGCCCCTTGCTAAACAATTTTCATCAATCTATCCAATCCTGCGATTGGCAAATTAGCTTTTTTCCGTACCCTATCTGCTGATATCATAGTTTTGCAAGATCTTAAAAATCGTGAAAAGATAACGTAAAACTATTTACCATCAGTATGCAGCTGATCTCGAGAATGAAACGAAGAGGGCAAGTTTTGCGAGAAGCGAGAATCGCGTTTTCGTTGTTGAAAGGTTTAAAGGCAAGTAAGGTAGGTACGTAGCTAAATACTTTATTTAAGCCCGCTAGCCCCATCAGCGTAAGCTGATTTCCACGAGGGCCGTCATAAAACAATACAAAGGAAGAGGAACAAAAAGGAATAACTGCGTTAAAAGTTACAATTCAAAATACTATTTGCAAAAAATACTTTAGTACGTATGGTACAAAATCTTCCACTAGAGCTTGTACTTATCTCGTTTTTAGAACAGTCAAGAGTATTCGCTGAATTAGCAGCAGGCGAGAGATTGTTCCATAACATGGCGCCGCTGTACTTATAACTTCTTCTTAGATAATCTGTTCTAGGTTTTGGAAGAGTTAAATCATTTTCACTATTGCTAAGATTGTGAATGTTTCGAGTCACATTCCTTTATAAAAAGATTCTTTTAGACCCGAGGCAGCGTGGTCATTTAATGCTTTGTACATAAACACAGCTTTGGATTTTTGACTTCTGTTATCAAGAGTTTCCCAAGTCAGGGTATTAAGAATATCAAGTGATCTTACATCGTAGGCAGCACCAGTTATTACCCTTGCTGCGCAAGACTGAAATCCTTGCAATTTATCTCGAAGCAACTTAACGCAGTTTCCCCCATAAGGTAGAACAATAATCAAAATATGGTTGAATTAGTGCATTATAAATAATTTGTAATGTGTTGATATCAACGTATGGTTTACCACGACCGATAGCCCCAATACCGGCACTTGCTTTTTACATACTTTATCGATTATGTTTTTCCCATGCATACAGCTCATGCAGAGTTTCGTCAAGTTCTACTCCTAAGCTTTCAAAAGAATGAATTAGTGGTACTGGTTTGTCGTCAAAAAATACAGTATCTTTCCTCTCCTATTGTTTATACGATAATCCGATGAACATCAATTTTGTTTTAGTTGGATAGTGACATTTAGTTGGATAGTGTTGCAACTTATTTTTGACAAGCCAAGCGTGAAGATTTTTTAGATCACCATTTAAGTTTCTAACAAGTGTTTCATAATCAGGTGATGATGCAAAAAGTTCAGTATCATCGGCGTAAAGAGGTTGTGGATTTTAGACACTTTGGCATGTCATTAATATATAATAAAAATAATAATGAGCTAAGAATTGAGATCTGTGGAACTGCACATATTATTTGTCTAGGTGACATTGTTTGGCCATTGACGAACACACTTGTTGTCTTCTTGTTAGATACGACTCAAACCAGTTTAGTTCAGCCCTACGAATTCTGAATTGCTCGTTCAGCATGCATATTTTTAAGAACACTGATGATGTGATTGTGTTATGGCGGTTTTCGACTACGCGAATGTGTTCGAGCGAAGAATAGATCTAGCGACATGACTGACTTGCTTCGACTTTTTTGGAGTGAATTATTTTGCTAGCCAATCACGTTTGCTAGATTTATTTTTCGCTCGAAAAATTCCTCCTAAAGGAAAACAGACCTTACATCAATTAAATTCGAGAGAAGATAAGCTATTTGGCGAAGGCTATTTTCAAAAATGAAGATTGGTTACTTAGGAATGAAAATTCATGCTTTTCGAACGAAGCATAAACAAGTAACGACTTTTGTAGATTACTATATATACTTGGCTGTTTTCTTTTAGATTATGTGCAATTATCGGCATTCTCTGTAAATATTTTAGATGTTTAGCTACTGTACTAACTGTACAGCGGGAGTAGAAACAGTACAAACATATTAATGTAAACACATTAAAATACTCTCACTTCACACACTGCCAGGTTCCGTTATAAAAGATATTGCTTGAATACTTACGTTGCAGTCATGATTTGACTTTATTCTTTTGCAACTACTATAACCATACAATAGCTATGATGGTATCGATAAATACTTATAGTATTGTTAGTAGGCTTTGTGTGTGGGGATTCGCTTAAGTCTGCACGAGGACCTAGCAACGTTCTCGGGATCTTGTCCTACCACCAACTTTAAGTTACGGTTGTGCCTCAAAATAAATAAGACTTCGACTCTTTTAACTTTTTATAAAAGTACAACTGGAACACTTCTATGACACAAAACGACTGTTGTAGCTGCAAGAGTTAGGCCGAGAGGTAGGAATTCCCAACACTCCCTTACCAAGCAAGCAGACAACTTTACACGGACACGACAAGACAATTATTGACTAAGGGCCTGTTTACATGGAAGCGAGTTACCCGGCTAGGCGAGAT
The DNA here is from genome assembly GCA_025400095.1 of Phenganax marumi. Classification (NCBI taxonomy): domain Eukaryota; kingdom Metazoa; phylum Cnidaria; class Anthozoa; order Malacalcyonacea; family Clavulariidae; genus Phenganax; species Phenganax marumi. Next base: position 6,087 of record JAODVM010389509.1, read on the forward strand.
ACTCGGCTGCACCGAGATCCCGGCTATTATATAGTTTGCCCGGCTAGCTGTTTCCATGGAACAACCGAGTTAGTCGCTTGGTCGAGATCCCGGCTTTTTCTACCGAGAACTCGATAAGGCAAGTTACTCCGCTTGGTCAATGTAAACACTTTTCTGCGGGAATCTTGGCTAGGCCGGAAGAATAATCATCATTTACTCATGGGCCTATGAATGGTATTCAGAAGCATATGCAGACCATCATGTAAACTTTTCGAAACATTTTTGAATCCATTCTCGTGATTTCAAAGCAACTTTTTAAACCCTGGGCAAACCAGGAAAGGATAGCTTTAAAACCAGGAGTGGGGAATCAAGGTACGGAATGAGGAACGGAATGGGAATGTAAAAACCAGGAATGAGAAAAGCCAGAATCTTTAAAAGCAGGAATGAGAAAAGCCGGAATCTTTAAAAGCAGGAATGAGAAAAGCCGGAATCTTTAAAAGCAGGTGTATTTTTTAGTCCAAAAAACAGCTGATTTTAAAATAGATATGCCGCTGTGTAAGTGAGTTTATTCCAGTGGTTTCTCTGATTTACATGTTTGAGTCCAAAGACATGCACGCTATTTATTCAATTGCAGCGATATTAAATGCCAGGCAAAACAACAGAGTTTGGCAATGTATTAATCTATAATAGAGCGAAAAAAACCAGTTACGGACCCATCTTAATATTCACTGGACAGCAATAAATGTTCGCTCCGCGCGAGCTCGAAGATAAATGATACTCAAAAGAAATTTTTTGACAACTATAATGATTGCGTTGCATGCAAATAATTGCAGTCACTCTGTGTAACATGACAAGTTTTGATAACATGAAACCTGCATTCGCATATTCACTGTGACGTCTTGGCATCTACTTATCGTTTTCTTACGCTATTGTGATATAGTCTAGCTGCTCATGGTTAGAGTATTTTATACTTCCAAGATGTCTTAAAATACTGTATTTACAACAAATTAGTGAATGAGCTTGAGGTATGTATAAAATAGCTCTATTTCACATTGTTGTTGGAAGTATTTGTGATAGATATATATTGGGTTTTTATATCTTTTAGCATGTTAATACTATTGAGTGCATATAGTCTAGTTTTACGTACTGCATTCACGCATGTGTTAGTGTATAGAATTAATATGTTAATGTTTAGGGTAAAGAATCGTGTTAATTCAAACTGTATTGGTTGCAAGTTCGCAGGAATTTTTTCTCAAGTATTTTTAAAATAGCGCTTCGACCACGTGTCTCTATCGTCTTTATGTAGCATAGTATAGCAACATATAGTATTACTATAGTTGAATTGCTCGGTTTGCTTCCTCACAGAATCACAGTCTAACAGATTACATATTTATATATAATCCATCCATAGCAAATATGCACACATATATCATTTATATAAGTTATATAGATTTTTAGTCTAATTGATCATGAATGCTTATGTAGCTAATAATGTATTGTTGGTGTTGTATACGGTTATATTCGAGTCTTTATAATATATCAGGATACTATGCTACTACATAAACTACTTTTCTGATTTTGATTTTTTGCGCGAACTTGCGACGAACCCCAATAACGAATCGCTTGATAATTGCAATCTTTCCACGCCAAACACGTCGAACACGTGAATGAACCTAGCTACGTTCACCTTTACGGCACACACAGTCACGCACACACAAATCTATATCACTGTAAAATACATTTATACTCTATTTATTTATCCATTTATTTATTTTAGAATATTAGTGATTTTCAAAGAGCCATGTGTCGCACATTTTGCACCTAAATGCATCTAATGCATGTAAAAAAACTTAAGAATTATATAGAAAATCAATTCACTGATTACATGACACTCGGCTATCGCTCATATAATATCGGTGGACAGCTTGTTCTAAGAAGCTGCTCTACAATAGGCAATTTATAGAAAATCTATTTTTGTCTTGGACAAACTCATTTATAAACTATTGGTATTTGGCACTAATCCCCTACATTAAATACCATATAACATTATCAATTGTTTATCTCATCTATCACATATTGTTTTAATTGCTTGTCTTTGAAGGGTTTGAATATATAGATCTGAAACTATAGTCCGGATTAGTTATAATTCGTGCATTGCAGCTTTTCAATTTAAATACTTTTGGTGTTGTAGAGCTGTTTTTTGTCATGCAAACAATGGGGCAACAAATGAATTATATATGGTAGAACTAATGCGCGGGTTGTACATAGCACTTCTTATGAAAATGTTTGGCATATAAGCTATGCTATACATATGACTTTGAAATACAAGAAAATTGAAGAAATCAATCAAAGTACAAAAAGCTAAGCATCTCAAACTTCTGACCAAAAACTAACATTTAACTTGCGATTTGAACTTTGCGTGTGTGTGTGTGTGTGTGTGTGTGTGTGTGTGTGTGTGTGTGTGTAGCTTACATAGGTTACGTAGAAACGAAAAGTGTAAGACAGCCTTTAATTAATTGTGAATTAGAAGAGTTCTTTCCCAAAGAAAATTTACTTGAAATAAAATTACTATTTTATCATAGTTAAAATGGCCAAGCAATTGACCATGACTAAAAAAACTAGGTGACTTCTGTGCGTATAAGAGAGTTTGCTAAACTCTTTAATTAATTTCTACAGTAACGCTTGATATATAATTACTGTTTCAGTCTTCCATCCTTGTGAAATAAACTACTGCATATATTTGAAAAACATCATACCACTGTTGGAAATATTGACTTTCATGGCATATGGCTGGGATCTTCAAAATTCCTCAACTCTCTCTTCGCCGTGATACAACAACTTCTCAAGTGGACGTCCCTACCCTTAACTGGATTAATTTTTCAATCGAGAAACAATTAGGTAATGGATCATTTGATGTTGTATATTCATGTTGCTACAAGACGTGTGATAAATGTTTTGAGGATGTTGTCATGAAACAACTTCAAGTACAGAACAGGGAAAGTAAGCGCCATTTTTTTAAAGAAGCGGGTCTGTTACACAGTCTTCAAAAGTATAAGAACATTACCTCATTTATGGTGTTTTGCGGCGAGCCTTACGCAATCATGATGGAACATGTGTACTTTGACTTCGCCCCATTTGGTATTGAAAAAACCGTAACATGTTTGAGTGAACTTTTACAGTTTATCAACGATGAACTTGACTTTTCCACACTAAAAACGTTCATCACACAAATGGCATTGTCCACCGTGACCTTAAACCAAGCAACATACTTGTAACAAACCAGCACTACCTTGGGCAACTATCAGAGAGTGAGAAATCTGCCCAATATTTAGAAATTCTGGTGAAGTGCAAGCTAGCTGATTTTGGAGAGAGCAGGGCAACTTATTTGCAAACGCAAACACTCGTGGAAACTCGCACTTCTCGAGTCGATTGAGGAATGCCCGCTTTTAAGGCGCCAGAAGCACATTTAAAGCCAAATAGACCAATGAGTCAATAAGACTTGCAATGAGCTGATATTTGGAGTTTTGGTAATAAATTGTTGATACAGGTCACCTGATACTCATTCCATGCATATGACTTTCAACAATTGCATAATTACACAGACTCTTGTGTCCATAGTTTTTAGCAGAGGCAAAAAGGCTTGCAAAATCAACAACGGCCTCTAAGAAATGTAGTGAAACCCATACAAATCTTGTTGTTTTGCTAAGCTTGTGTAGTTCAATCAAAGGTTTGTACAATACACTGTTTATAGATGCATTTTCTTGTAATGCTAATGCAGGTATTCATGAATTATAGAACAGCCAGTTGAGGATCAGTCACCAACTGAGAATAATGCATGAATCAATGTTAAGCCCGAGGGGGGGAGGTTGGGCAACTATAGGGATTTTTATAGCAAATGTCATCCCCACCGTCAGGCTTTCACTTGCAGGGGACAGCCCCACATAGGAGCATTGGCCAAAGATGCACTGATATGTAGGAGCAATAGGGGACATTTGACCACATTTCCTGTTTCGCCCACAAGGTTTCTAAAACGCTAAGATGGCAGAACGAGAAGAGGTACGTATTTGCTTTATGAATAATTCATTTTTGGTGTTAAATTTGACGGTTCAACTCAGTCTTATCCAGCTCAGTGGTCTTATCACGTCTTATTATAAAATATATATATAGCTGAAACCATATAAAGTTTGGAATGCGAATCACACCAAAGAAGTGAATGTTGTTGCCAATGACCATGACTTGAAACAACTCAAAAGAAAAGGTATATTGAAGTTTGATACATACATGTATAATACATCTATTTTTATGTGTGTAGTCGTTGTATTAAGCTATGTTTCACCATGCATACTCTTCCAATCAAACGCAACAGAACACTTTATTTAAATTTAATGTAATTCAAGCATCTAAACAAAAATACCAGGTTTGGTATATAAAGGTGACAAATTTAAATAAATTTGTGTAGGTATTAAAGTTTGATAAAGTTTAGGCCTCTGTTGAGTCCTTTTGTATAGTACATGGAATCCATTAGGTTAAACCATTGAACTCTATATATAACTGGAAGGCTACCTTCATATAAACATGCCCATACTTGCCTGAAGCCAAATTTTAC